>JARYGA010025285.1:0-62457 GCA_030545235.1 Helianthus tuberosus | reverse complement strand
AATTCGGCTCAAGGAATGGGAAATAATATCGATGAATGTCGATGAGTATCCCGAGCCGAAACGTTCGATTTTGAAAAAACTACAAGACGACATCATGAAAAAACATCAAATTATTTAACTCTATGTTTTTTTTATTAAGTTTATGTTTTTTTTATTAAGTGTATGTTTTTTTTTATGTAATGTCTTTTAATATTAATGATAATTTTTTGGCTAGTTTATTTGTTAAATGTTAAAAAAATGTAGAAGATTAAAAAAAAGTAGAAAATTAAAAAAACATAAAAGTGGTGGGGAGGACTATGACTATGACCATCCTCCCATACCCTCTATTTTTTGGGGATGGACCATCCTTGGGAGGACTATGACGTGGCGCCTACGTGGCGGATCATCCTCCATTGGAGGACCATCACCATACCCACTAGCCTAAGAAAATATATATGAATAACTAAAAGTTACTATATAAGAAAATTGATTGATTGGATTACCCAACCCAATAATAATCGCCTACTCTAATCCACCATTCCCATGTGTTCCAGGCAATTTTCTCCCTACTTATCTCATCATAACCCATTCACAGGAAGTTTCTTTCTCTATCTCTAAATTTAAGGGATATCTTTCTCCATCTCTAAATTTAAGGGAAATACCAAAAAAGCCTTTTTTTAATTTAAGGGAAATACTAAATAACTTTTATTTTTCACTTCCATATCGGCTGGGGCGCATGTTAGAAGGGTCGGGAGGGGAGGCGACCCCCCGAACTTTTCGCTCAGTAGTGTTATATATGTAGCTTTCGTATAGAAATTTTTGGGTATATAAGGTTTCGGCCCGCCGGTTCTATAGAAATTTTTTTGTATATACGTTTTCAATCCTCCCGTCGAAAATCTGTAACATCCCAAAAACCAGAAATTTTGTTCCGTCAGTATGTTCCTTGGGTAGTGGAAAGAAATAAAATAACTAAGTCTTGTAACCTAGTTAGGATACGCAGGATAAGTGGTAACGACTAAAGTTTTGTGACGAGAAGAAAGAATGGCAAACATGAGGGGCCAAACTTGGCAAAAAGAATGGAAGTCTTATAAAAAAAAACCTAAGTACGTGTGGTGTGTGTGTATGTATTCGATCAGAGAGAGAGAAGAGAAGAAACCATTCTTCAACTCAAGAATGATCCAAATTGATCAAATTAGGATGGAGATTGGAGCCAAATCAGATGCATGCTAATTCTTAATCATCTAGACAAGATGAACATGTGGTAAGTTGAAATTTGTGATTTGGTGATCTTGTATGAAGTGGGTTATGTTTAATCCACAAAATTGAATGAAATTAATCATGTATATGTGTTAGAATCGCCATGTAGAACATGTGTTATGCATGATTTTGATTAATTTGATGTTTGGGGGTGAAACCCACTTGTAGTGGTTGTAAGATTAAATATATTATGTTTAATATTTAATCTAGTAGCCATTATAATCATTTACATAATATAGATCAAAATATATAATAACCTATTAAATAATTAGTTGGTAATTGTTGATGGACCATATTACCCTTATTAACTAATTAGGTTTCCTCCTGGGTGCTTATATAAGGAGAATTATGTAGAGGTTAAAGAGTTACACACTTAATCAGATAACCTAATCATAACATCATCATCATCGACCTCATCTCCCATAGCCGATTCCATTGTCGGTTTTCTTAGTCCCCATCATCAGTTAGCACCCTAAGGTGAGCATACAAGTTTATGTAACACCCCGAAAACGGGTTTGGTAATTAAACCCCGTTAATACTAAAAGACGGGTAAAAGTAACCCGGTAAATATTAGGATTTAAATAAATAATCCTAATATTAAATACAAGTGAATAAAAGCTTTTAAGGAAATAAGTTTATAAGAGGTCCGGGTTAACGGGACTTAAAATAAACTTAATCATAAATTCCCCGAACCCACTAAGTTAACTAGGAACATTTAACCTAGTTAATTAGTGGGAATATTGTTAAAAATAATTAGGTTGTGACCTAGTTAATAATGAACCAAATAATAGATGGGGGACCAAAGTTGTTAAGTTTGAAACTAATAATAATTAAAACAATAAAAAAATTAAAACCAGTATGTCTGGTTCGATCAAACACAGAGGGCGACACCAGGATTCCTCCTCAAACCCTAAACTCAACAAATCTCACAAATTGAAGGCACAAATCGGTTCCAAAACAAAATCTGAGCATAGATTGGTGATCTCCTCTGAAAAGGGATCATAAGGTATGTAAATTTTGTAGAAAATTTCCATCTAAATTTCTGGATGAACTTAGAGAATTCGAATTAGATGGTTGCATGTTCGTTATATGATGAAATAGGAACATTGTAGTGTCTAGGAGTAAACCCTAGACAAGCATATGATGAAATTAGGTCTAAATCTTGTGAATTCATGATCACCATTGAAGGTGATAAGTGTGATGATGCTAAATTCGTGTAATGTGATGTTTTTAGGGTTTTTGATGGCTAAAAATAGTGCTATAATGTCATAAACATGTTTCGATTGAAAGCTGAATTCAAACAGCTTCTGATTAGAATTTACAGCCGACTTGTATTGGCTGTAACGTGGAAAAAACATGACAAAAATGTGTGTTTCTTGAGTCTAAAATGTAGTTCCAGGAAATATCTTTAAAACCCCACTGGAATCGCATTTTTTCGACGAAAATTGAGCGTTTTATGAATTTTTCCGTATCAAAGGGTAAAGCTGCGTTTTCTGGCAGAATTTACAGCCCATTACGAATGTCATAACTCAATTTAGGAATTGAGTTATGATCTCAAATTCTTACTGTAATAAGTTTTAAGTGATTAAAAGAATCGCCAATTGTGATTTCATCAATCGGATAAACGAGAAATTTTTAATGAATTTTTCCGTAAGCTGCAGTCAGAAGTGACGAATCTGATTGCAGCTTAGTAGATGAATTTTTACGAATTTTTGGTAAAGAGTTAGATCTTGAAATTTTAACACAAGGTCTAACCCTCCGAGAGGTACGCCACATAAAAAAATCATAATTTTTGAAGACTTCTAAACAGGTTAAACAGGTCACCAAAAACAGCATATTTTCAGTGATACGAAACTTGATTGTTGATGTTATAAATTATGCCCACAATGTTCATATGTTGAAATTATGAATCAAACGCGTAATTTCCTAGTTCGACTAATTACGTGTGATGTGGGGTAATACAAATTTTAATTATGAAGTCGATTTAGCTTATATGCACATATCATATAATTAAGGGTAGTTAACTTTTGAAAAGTTAAACTAACCATGGACAGAGTCGAATAGTAGTTTTGACATAGAAAATACGTAAGGTGGAATAGTCGTGGTTATAATGACTAATCTAACCACCTTGTGAATTATGATGATAGTTTGACTCTTGACAAGCTAGATGGAGGCTTGGGAATAAAGCGGGTCAAACGGAGCAAGTACGAAAAGGAAAGCGTAATTTGGATGCGAGGTAAGTAAAAGCTTACACCCTTTTTAGTATACATCAGTTGTGTGTATTGAAAATGAATAAGGAAAAGTTAGTAATAGAGTTATAAAGTTCCGACGCAAATAATATGAGTCGGAACTAGTGCAATGGTGAGAAATCATAAACAATGGCAAAAAGGGTAAATTGGTAAATTAGTCATATGACGATGAACTAATAAGAAATTTTGAAACGCTACGTTATGGTGTAAACCGGAATGGGTAAAAGGGCGAGATGGTAACTAGATATCATCTCATAATGGAAAAGGGTCGTTCGGACTAAACGGGTCAAATGACATTGGCAAGATCATTTGACAATATTAATTGATGATCGCTTGTTGAGTTTTGTGATTACAGGAAATATCATACGCTTCGCGTTGGTATTAATTAGAAATTAATAGTGAAAAATATTTAAACGGGTCAATCCTATGACTCGAGCCAGGTACGCATATTTAGAATTATTGTTAAAAGCGATATTCTTGGTCAAATATTAGCGAAAGTCCTTCGTCGTAAAATGAAGGACTAAAATTGACCAAAAAGCCCTTAATGGGAAAACCGGGCAAACGACCCTTAGATGTAACACCTCGAAAATTCGTGTTCAATGATATAACGACACGTGTCATGTAAGACAAAAAGCGTTGTAAACCCGGATTTAATAAAGATGTTTTGGCAGGATTTGAAAGTGGCGTCATGTTAATTTTTACCTCTGAACGACCTCATTTATAAATCCGAAGACCCAAGTATATGTATATTAAACATCTAATATATTTGTAAATCCAGAAATTGTATTGACAATAATGGAATTTGAAGTGCATGATAGGTTCTATGAAAATTCTACGGAAAACCTTATTGTTCGGCACTTTCAAAATGAATTCATTGAAACATACCAAATGGTAGGGTATGTAATAGTACAAAGCACATTTTAAGGGCCCCTAATTGATAAAACAAGGCCCCAAAATCGGATAATGAGGTTGCTCTTTCGAAATACTGAAAGAACAACATTTTTGGTCCCTGATGAACGCTTGCGCACCGCAACAACAGGAGCATTACGGTGCGCAAGCAAGTGTCCAGCGACAAAAAACTTGATGTTTGCTGTTATGCGCGTGTAACTCACCTTTAAACGAGTTTCCTCATATCCCTTGGCCCCTAAGCAGCCCCTAAACATGTAGGACACCTGTGGCAATGTTGTGGTAAGTGCTAGACTTTGTTGTCAACACTTTGTGGTGATTGAATTCACTATATAAAGGCCTTAACTTGCAACTCATTGATCACACCTTCATCTGCACATTTGGAGCACTTCTGGAGCTAAGGATCTTTCTCTAAGCATCCCATCTCGTGCATAGGACTTCAGTAAGTTAGCTAATCCTTCTTTAATTGAGTTTAGCTTAGTTATTTAGCTAAAAGTCAAACCGTCGTAATTACGGTTTGACTTCGAGATTAATTAATGATGGCTCAGTCAAATCTCGAATTAAAAGTAGAGATAAGTAGGTAATTATGTGGGTAATAAACCCTCAAAAGGGTTCCCTCTGATCCCCACTCTAACCAGGTCAAATGTCGGGTCAAACATATTAATAAAAAGTCAACAGAATGTTAAATTTACAATTTATGCATGATTAGCAATGTAGAACACATACAACCTGTTTGATCATTAATATAACTTGGTAATTAGTGTAAGGACATGTCTAAACATGTTCAACCCGACAATTTCCTGTTTAGACCCGGTTCGGAACCAAAAGTCGCATAGTTTGACTTATACTTTGACTTTCAGTTCTGACCCGTTATGGTATGTTTTAGAAATACCTAAGAGCCTTATTTGGACCAGGTAACATGCTAGTATAACCCTCTGTGATTATACACCATGGTTCATTAGTTAACCAATTAATTCGCATGATTCCGTTAATTGCTCATATGTTGACCATTATGCCCTTTTCACCTTAAAACGTGATTTTTGGAAATGTAAAAGAGTAGAAACCTAAATTACTGATATATAAACTTGAATACAAAATTTGACATCAGTTTGAGGTGTAGGTTAAGAGTTATGCTCGTTAGCGTAAAATTAAAGCTTTATGTTAATAAAACGGCGTAATTAGCGTATAGCCTAGTTAAGCCTACTTTTTGATATCAAATCTTTTATCCACTGATGTAATATATTATTTTGGGATTTTTAAAGATTTTTAATAAATTTTAGGCTGAGCATAACTAGTAGTCGTAGGCTTAATCCGGTAATTGTCGGTTTTGCCCTTACGGGCCATAAAATGAGTTTTACATATCTAAACGACTCCAAACCTTTTGCTACTGACCCCATATGATAAATAAAGTATTTTAAGCCTTCTGGAAATATAAAAATATCAGATTTATGTATCAAACCCGGAAATGGCCTTTAATCGCCTTTTTAAGCGTTTTTAACGCATAGTATGTGCTATAACTATTTTAAACATACCATGGGTGATACCTACTGATATATGAGGCAAATTATAATATTTTAACAGTAAGCAAAGGTTGATAAACTCAGACTTCAGTTTTGAGCTTTTCGGCTTATGTGAAATTACCAAAATGCCCCTACGGTGCATAGTTGGTTATAAATGATAGATTTCACACATATACTTTAGCCTACTGATATAACTTAGCAAATTGAGTATATTTGCTGATTACATCAGGCCTGTAGCTCAGGTTAACATTTAAACTCTTTTACAACCTTTAAAATGACCAAACTACCCCTACGGGGCATAGTTTGTGTTTAAATTCGTTTCGGGCATAATAAATGATATCTTACTGATGTCACAACATATTTGGAGCATATTAACTTAGGAAACCTGTAAATGGCTCTCATTTTTACCCGTTACGATTATTACGCGTTCGGTTCGGTTTATGTAACAAGTTTACATAAATTAGCCGAAACGGGTCAAACCTTATCGGTTTTATCTCAAAATCCAGAATGTGCATGAAGGACCCATATTAAACAAGTCTCTGAACTTGTCGGGTCTAAATCACATTCTATCCGGTCTTCGCTTAATTGTGCGTACGAACTGCATCTTTGAAACTAACCGGTCTAAGCTTAAGCTTAATTAAAGACCGTTAGGATTCTAATAGGTTATTATAAAACCTTTGTTCCAGATTAGGAGTACCGGTAAAAGCTACGTGATTTTGCTTATTGTGAATTATACATTGCTCAGGTAAATACTTTTAACTTACTTTCCCTATACGGGCTTGGGTTACGGTATATAGCATACTGCTTGATCGGGCATCAAATTCTCCACCGTTGAGTGGGTAATTGAATAAATTTGATCGGCTCGTTTAAACAGTCTTGTTACTTAAAGCCTTTGGGGGGTTAATGACCATGTCCCAGATATCCTTGACATCATTTTACGAAATGGCCACGACTTAAGCGCGGGGTGTAGGCTAGGGATGAGCAAGTGGTATCCAATACCGATCCCATCCCGATCCCATCCCGATCCCGATCCCGAGAATACCATACCGAAGGGGTTTCGGTACCGGTATCGGTATCCACTTTTAGGTATTTGTCGGTATCGGTACGGTATGGTATCGGTATAATACCGCATTTTACCCTCAAAATACCGATACCGTACCGATACCGTACCAAACCGACGTATTTCGGTATCGGTATCGGTACCCATTTTTCACAAAAATCGGGATCGGGATTTGTCGGTATCGGGACGGTATGGTACCGGGATCGGTATTTGCCCATGCCTAGTGTAGGCGTACACCCGTCAGTGCACAAAAGTATATTGTGGTGTGTCTATTGATCTTTAACCCGGACAAGATCCGGGCTACTGAACGCACAAGGAACATGTAATCCGTTCACAAGATTATAATATTAAATAATTCTCCCAACTTAAATAAAATGTTTATGCCACGTGCATCCAAACCAATTTTCAATCATTTTCCAAAATGAGTCAGTTGATTGTATTTACCAGTGTAAACTGACGTATTTTCCCAAAAAGATTAAATGCAGGTACTAAGCGTAATTGGCTGGGATTTATCCTTAGCATCACTAGAAGTCTCGCAAGCTTAAGATGCCTGAAGTCTGTTGAACAATTAATACTATTTTATTTTTCGATCCATCTGTGGATAAACTTCCGAATATTGTGACATTTGATATTACAATATTAAATTCGGTTGTATCATATTTTTAAATTTTGCTTCCGCTGTGCATATTGATTATTGTGTTGTTTGACTATTATGTTACCAACCATGTCACGATACTCCCCACCGGGCCCACCGGTGACACGTGGAAATCGGAGTGTGACATTAGAGGTTGTTTAGGAATTTGTATTAAGATTACGAAATAGAAGTAGATACTTTAATGTAGCAAAATGATGGGTGAAAGTGGTTTAAGGAATCATGAAACGGGTCAAAAGTATTAAAAAGGAATTTCAAGCCGAGATCTTGAAATCTGAATTTTTGAACTAGTGGAATGTCTGGTTTTAACTCCATAAGATGGAGAATTAAATTTCGAACGCATAGGAAAAAGTATCGCCTAAAACGGACTAGTAGATAAAAAGTTATGGCCGTTTAAAGTTCGATTTTTGTTGAATAATTGAGCTGGGCAGAAAATGCAGGTTCAGAAACGGATCTGCTGGAAGTTAGTCTCCCTCGCGACACGCGACAGGGTCCCTCAATTGGGGCGCGACACGCGACAGGTGTCGCGACTCGCGATAGATTAAAGGTTGCCTTCCGCGACACGCGGGAGGCATGATTTTGGAAATTTTATTTTGATTATCATTATTTGATATTGGAACTTATTTATACATGTCTATAAGCTGTCAAAACTAACTTTTAAGTTGGTTTTGATCATAGGTGAGTATAGCAAGCATCCGGAAGACGATCAAGCAATCAAGTGAACCGAACGCATGTCAAATGAAGCTTCCGCAATGACTTTATGTTGTTTTTGTTTTAAGTGAACTATGTAAACACTTGGAACTATATTTCGTTTACTTTAAACACGTATGAACTTTGACTTGACAAAGTTTTTAGAAAGTCACATTTTTCATATAAAATGTGTAATTAAGGTTATAAACATGTTAAATTGAGACGGATGTTACAAGTTGGTAATCAGAGCTCATGGTTAAAGAATAAAGTGTGTTCGGTTTGAGGCTTGATCGCAAATCCGGTAAGTACATGTATGTTAATAGTTTAGTAGGATTAAAGAGTTGTGAACAACACATAGGGTATCGTGTAATACACGTTACACCAACGAAAATGATTAGTATAGTTAACGAAATCACGTGCAGTAAAAAGCCTTGTATTACAATACGTGCATTTATTAATGTTGAAATTACTAACTTTAGTAAATATTTAGTTGAAGGATACTCGCATCTGAAGATGACGAGAGTTGAACGAATTGTGGATATGACAGTGGAACGGTCCGAGGTATGACAAGCAGAGCATACTCATCAAGGACCTAAATCATGTGACGATCGCGAACAAAGTCAAAGGCAAGGAAAGCCCATTAAGGGCAAGCATTATCAGGTACACACTTTTAAATTTAATCGCATAAGTAGTAATATGCAACAAACATGTAGGGGATAACGGTTGCATATATCTGACAAAACCTGAATAGGATATCTATTCAGGATGATGTTTCTAAGAGAAGTTTAATAGAAACATGCGTTATTCACGATAATGAATATCAAAACTATAATAGAAATAATTCATATGAAAACTTGGACGAGGGGTAATTATCCAAGTGGAAGAAAAAAAAACTCTCAATATAATGCTATTGAGAAAAGTAGTGATCACATTAACCAATGTGATTATATAATAGTTCGATAGAAAAGAAAAACATTTTATATGTTCAAATGTAAAACTAGTAAAACTAATGATTGTTGTTTTGAAATTAAATAAAGTTTTACTAAAGGAAATCAGAGATATGAAATAAATAGAGGCATTACTTGCATAGGGTGTGATGTGAAAGCTATAAAAAGGTCATGTGTATCATGTGCTGATCGCTTACTCTTGCCAAGTAAGTAGTGGCACATGATACCATGAACTTTTTGTAGCAGACACATTTACGTCCGATGTAGTAAGTATGGGGTGAATGGGACTAACTTAAATGGTACCCAAATGAATCAAATAAATAAGATGTTTGATAGTAAACGTAAACGCAAGTTGGATGACGGAAGCCTATTACATTAAAATGACGAGCCTGAGAGAAGGGACAAAGATCGAAGTAAATGAAAATACAAACCAACTAATGAGAATGCTAAGGCATGGGGATAAAGGTTTGACTGACATAAGTGATGAAATTCATATGGACAAGTCAAACAAATTAAATAATGAATAAAGGACTTAATTGAATAAAAGCGATGGATTTCGCTAAGACGGCCAAATAAATTAAAATGACGTCTAAAACCATATAAGAATGGTTACTTGATAATGATTACGGTAAAGATACCCGATGGACGGGTAGGATTGTGGGTGAATGCGTAAACCGAGAGACGGGAACGCGAAATAGAAAGTAAAAAGACTCGGAATATGAGTCATGACTAAAAGATGACTTTCGCAAACATAAATTTTGGTAATTACGTTCAACCATTTCAAAGTTGGACGGGTCAAATAAAGAATGAAGTCTGACATTCATAAGTGATAAAACCTCACACGAATAAGTCAAACGAGATAAATACAGTATAAGAAATTGGTAGTACAAATAGGCGCAAACCGAGTAATAGAAGCGCGAAATATTAATAAACCTATGTGATGGGTCGTAAAGGAATGTAGATAGGAAAAACACAAACTAGCGAAACAAGAATGTTAAAAACATTAAAATAAAGAACCCGGGTAACGGGTTGTAAAGAAGTACAGGTAAGAAACGGATAATGGTAAACGTAGGAAAAACTGGTGTGTAAATGATGTTAGAAGTCATAAAGTCGGAAATATAATTCGAAAGAAAACAAAGGAAGCCTTAGACTACGGTCAAGGTCAAATGAAACCCAAAAAGCAAAAGTAAAAGATTCTAAACATAAAAAGGGGTACCTTGAGACCATAAATATATATATACAGTTAAGTAAAGACACAAATAAAAGATGATCTATGCGATCATCATAACCTATGGGATTATAAATAGTGTTAAAGTCTACGGGACCAAAAAGACATTCGGGTCACAAATAGAAAGAAACAAATTGTAGGGGTCTCACCTTAAAGGGGTAAAAAGGTGAAAATCTAAATAAATAGCCTACAAAGCTAAGTGAATGAACCTACGGGACATATGGGTCTAGCCTGGGAATTCGTTATAATTCCCCGCATTAAATAATAACTAAAAGGAATGGATCCTCGGAAGTAACATTCCTAAAAATGAGAGAAAGAGGTAAGACAAAGAGGAAACGTAAACTAAAAACTTAGTCTTTAGTCAAAAGCAACGTTTTAACAAAACATAAGTGGTAGGAGGTGGTTTAGAAAATCTTAAAAAAAACACATAAGGCTGATGATGGCGAAATAGTATACTCGGGTAACGGGGTATGAAATGAAGGCGACTAATTAGTCTAGCCGGTAAATTCGAAGTCGAAATAAGATTAGGAACTATGTAAAGCGCTCATCAATATAAGATTAGCGTGAAGTAAAAATATTGAAAGACTTAGTGACCGGGTGATTAAATGACAACTCGGTCAAATAGACAACAAGGATAAGAAATACATGATAAAAGTTACAGCCCATGAGGCCATACACATGAAAGATGCACACGTCAATACAAATGATCACTATAGACCGACAAGAAGGAAAGCCTTCAAAACGAAGCTAAGTTCGTTTGGTTTAATCAACGAACTACATAAAGAAGGTTTCGGGGACGAAACCTCTTTAAGGGGGGTAGACTTGTAAGACCCAGAAAACGGGTTTGGTAATTAAACCCCGTTAATACTAAAAGACGGGTAAAAGTAACCCGGTAAATATTAGGATTTAAATAAATAATCCTAATATTAAATACAAGTGAATAAAAGTTTTTAAGGAAATAAGTTTATAAGAGGCCCGGGTTAACGGGACTTAAAATAAACTTAATCATAAATTCCCCGAACCCACTAAGTTAACTAGGAACATTTAACCTAGTTAATTAGTGGGAATATTGTTAAAAATAATTAGATTGTGACCTAGTTAATAATGAACCAAATAATAAATGGGGGACCAAAGTTGTTAAGTTTGAAACTAATAATAATTAAAACAATAAAAAAATCAAAACCAGTATGTCTGGTTCGATCAAACACAGAGGGGCGACACCAGGATTCCTCCTCAAACCGTAAACTCAACAAATCTCACAAATTGAAGGCACAAATCGGTTCCAAAACAAAATCTGAGCATAGATTGGTGATCTCCTCTGAAAAGGGATCATAAGGTATGTAAATTTTGTAGAAAATTTCCATCTAAATTTCTGGATGAACTTAGAGAATTCGAATTAGATGGTTGCATGTTCGTTATATGATGAAATAGGAACATTGTAGTGTCTAGGAGTAAACCCTAGACAAGCATATGATGAAATTAGGTCTAAATCTTGTGAATTCATGATCACCATTGAAGGTGATAAGTGTGATGATGCTAAATTCGTGTAATGTGATGTTTTTAGGGTTTTTGATGGCTAAAAATAGTGCTATAATGTCATAAACATGTTTCAATTGAAAGCTGAATTCAAACAGCTTCTGATCAGAATTTACAGCCGACTTGTATTGGCTGTAACGTGGAAAAAACATGACAAAAATGTGTGTTTATTGAGTCTAAAATGTAATTCCAGGAAATATCTTTAAAACCCCACTGTAATCGCATTTTTTCGACGAAAATTGAGCGTTTTATGAATTTTCCGTATCAAAGGGTCAAGCTGCGTTTTCTGGCAGAATTTGCAGCCCATTACGAATGTCATAACTCAATTTAGGAATTGAGTTATGATCTCAAATTCTTACTGTAGAAATTTTTAAGTGATTAAAAGAATCTCCAATTGGAATTTCGTCAATCGGATAAACGAGGAATTTTTAATGAATTTTTTCGTAAGCTGCAGTCAAAAGTGACGAATCTGATTGCAGCTTAGTAGATGAATTTTTACGAATTTTTGGTAAAGAGTTAGATCTTGAAATTTTAACACAAGGTCTAAACCTCCGAGAGGTACGCCACATAAAAAAATCATAATTTTTGAAGACTTGTAAACAGGTTAAACAGGTCACCAAAAACAGCTTATTTTCAGTGATACGAAACTTGATTGTTGATGTTATAAATTATGCCCACAATGTTCATATGTTGAAATTATGAATCAAACGCGTAATTTCCTAGTTCAACTAATTACGTGTGATGTGGGGTAATACAAATTTTAATTATGAAGTCGATTTAGCTTATATGCACATATCATATAATTATGGGTAGTTAACTTTTGAAAAGTTAAAGTAACCATGGACGGAGTCGAATAGTAGTTTTGACATAGAAAATACGTAAGGTGGAATAGTCGTGGTTATAATGACTAATCTAACCACCTTGTGAATTATGATGATAGTTTGACTCTTGACAAGCTAGATGGAGGCTTGGGAATGAAGCGGGTCAAACGGAGCAAGTACGAAAAGGAAAGCGTAATTTGGATGCGAGGTAAGTAAAAGCTTACACCCTTTTTAGTATACATCAGTTGTGTGTATTGAAAATGAATAAGGAAAAGTTAGTAATAGAGTTATAATGTTCCGACGCAAATAATATGAGTCGGAACTAGTGCAATGGTGAGAAATCATAAACAATGGCAAAAAGGGTAAATTGGTAAATTAGTCATATGACGATGAACTAATAAGAAATTTCGAAACACTACGTTATGGTGTAAACCGGAATGGGTAAAAGGGCGAGATGGTAACTAGATATCATCTCATAATGGAAAAGGGTCGTTCGGACTAAACGGGTCAAATGACATTGGAAAGATCATTTGACAATATTAATTGATGATCGCTTGTTGAGTTTTGTGATTACAGGAAATATCATACGGTTCGCGTTGGTATTAATTAGAAATTAATAGTGAAAGATATTTAAACGGGTCAATCCTATGACTCGAGCCAGGTACGCATATTTAGAATTATTGTTAAAAGCGATATTCTTGGTCAAATATTAGCGAAAGTCCTTCGTCGTAAAATGAAGGACTAAAATTGACCAAAAAGCCCTTGATGGGAAAACCGGGCAAACGACCCTTAGAGGTTGTTTAGGAATTAGTATTAAGATTACGAAATAAAAGTAGATACTTTAATGTAGCAAAATGATGGGTGAAAGTGGTTTAAGGAATCATGAAACGGGTCAAAAGTGTTAAAAAGGGATTTCAAGCCGAGAGCTTGAAATATGAATTTTTGAACTAGTGGAATGTCAGGTTTTAACTCCATAAGATGGAGAATTAAATTTCGAACGCATAGGAAAAAGTATCGCCTAAAACGGACTAGTAGATAAAAAGTTATGGCCGTTTAAAGTTCGATTTTTGTTGAATAATTGAGCTGGGCAGAAAATGAAGGTTCAGAAACGGATCTGCTGGAAACTAGTCTCCCTCGCGACACGCGACAGGGTCCCTCAATTGGGGCGCGACACGCGACAGGTGTCGCAACTCGCGATAGATTAAAGGTTGCCTTCCGCGACACGCGGGAGGCATGATTTTGGAAATTTTATTTTGATTATCATTATTTGATATTGGAACTTATTTATACATGTCAATAAGCTGTCAAAACTAACTTTTAAGTTGGTTTTGATCATAGGTGAGTATAGCAAGCATCCGGAAGACGATCAAGCAATCAAGTGAACCGAACGCATGTCAAATGAAGCTTCCGCAATGACTTTATGTTGTTTTTGTTTTAAGTGAACTATGTAAACACTTGGAACTATATTTTGTTTACTTTAAACACGTATGAACTTTGACTTGACAAAGTTTTTAGAAAGTCACATTTTTCATATAAAATGTGTAATTAAGGTTATAAACATGTTAAATTGAGACGGATGTTACAAGTTTAATAGATATAATAGAGTTCGAAAGCGTTTACGCGTAACCAGCATGCAACATGTGTAATGCGAAGCTAGTAGGTTATCGACAATGAAATATACACAGACTAGACTGCGAGTTGTAGAATGCGCAACACATATCACCACTGTGACATGTGAAGAGGTAACCTTAACAATCCCTGTCCACGACAGGTGCTGAGTCCAAACAAATAGTACCATCGTTGCTAAGGCGTCAGGCAACAATCACTGTGTTAACATAACATACAAGCATTCACCGAGTAACACGTATCATGCAATAACGGTCAGCATATAAATAGTGGTTGCGTTGTGTGTCGATGTGATTTAGAATAAGTAACGTATGTAACACCCAAAAGTGCGTAAAGCAAAAAGGGATCGAGTATACTCACAGCGATGGAAATGGATTGAAGGGAGCGATAGAGTGATTAGCCTAAATAGTTAACGATAGCGTAAGCGAAAAGTGGTGCGTAAATTAGTGAAAAGTGAAGCAAGTGTCGAACGGTAATCCAATCGGATGGTCATTCGATCGGATGTCAATCCATTCGGATGGTCATCCGATCGGATGGCCATTCGGTCGGATTGACATTTGTTTGCTAAGGATGTGTTTATGTATGATGGCTTTGAAGTTTTCGTTGTAGCATTTTGAAAATATAGAAGTATCTCTACCCTTCAGGTCGATAGATCGAACAGTCGTTCGATCGGATGGTGATTCGATTGGCGAGGCTTCTCAATTGAGAACAAGTTCACAGTAGGACGGTCACTCGATCAGATAGCAATCCTATCGGATGGCAATCCGTTAGAACTGATGTTCCTTGAAAACTGAAAAGGGTTAAGTATTGGGGCTCAAGGGCAATCCGATCGAATGGCAATCCGTCCCAACGAACCTAATCGTCTTGAACTTGATTATTTTCCAAGTTTGAAAAGTTTTGCAGTTTGCTCGAGACGGTATGACAACGTGTTAAACAACGGAAAGCTCCATCAGACCCAGACTATCCGATCGAGCGGGAATCACCCCAATCCGATCAGTTAATTGTTCATGATGGGTGGTTTCATGTTTAACCAAAAATCAGTTGTCTCGTTGATAGGATTCGGATCTCAAACCGGCACATCACTAGGGAAGAGTAGAAGGCATGAATGAGCTCCGATTCTATCGGTTTTGAGTGCATTGAGGGTAAAAGAGTTGAAAGAAAGTTAGAAACCATCCTTCAATCCTTGTAACTTTGAAAATGTTTAGATCTATGCAAAATCGTTGTGAAATCATGTGGAAATCCTTCAGATCTGAGTTGTTCTTGGTGGAATGAAGTCAAATCTTGAAGTTCATAAGAACTCCATGATGACGTCATCCTAAAACACATCAAATCCATTGATTTCACGATTAAAAGTTAAGATTTAAAGATGAAAATGATGAAGAAGTGCGTGTAGATCATAGAAGTACAACATTTGAGTTGAAAACTTACAGGAATCGCGAGAAATCGTGAGAAAGAAGGCTTGAGCGAGCTGGTCGAGTGAGAGAGCTGTCACATCATTTGTGATGTGACAGGAGGGGTATTTATAGGTTGCCAAAAATAGAAAGGAGGGGCACGGGTAGGATAGGATGGCACTGATCGGATAGCGCCTCGATCGGATGGCAGTCCGATTGGATGGCAATCCGATCGGATGGCCATTCAATCGGTTGGCCTTTCGATCCAAGTGTCCGACGAGTTGAGTTTTGGCGCTTCGTTTTGCGTGTTGAGTGTTGCGATGCGATTCGAGTGAGCGATGCGATAGTGTTACCCATTAGTTACACAAATAACCTAACTACTATATCTAACGTACAATCACTATAAATTGCTTTCGTTCAGCGTTTGCGATTAGATTGCGATGCGATAGAATTGAGATTGCGATTAAACACCTTAACAAAAACATAACATGCACAAATAACACATAATAGCACACACACATAAAATAATATCCAGAACACATATTTCGGGTTGTGAATGCGATAGCGGTGCGGTTAACGATAAGTCGATTAACGATTAAACATGTGATTAAAACTCGATTATTAATAGATACTCCACATAATACAACTAAAATAACTAAATAATAGAATTCGATTACAAGCCGTTAACGTACAATCAATAGTTAAGCAATGAGTGACAGGTCGCAATTAGCAATCTTTTCTTCCTTTGACTTTGACTTGTACTTTGACTCTCAAAAAAGCGGGTTGTTACAGCCTCCCCTACTTTAGGAAATTTCTTCCCGAAATTTAAGAATTAGGCGTAACAAACAGTTGCGGGTACTTCGCCTTCATGTCACTTTCGAGTTCCCAGGTAAACTCGGCACCGCGTTTGCCTTCCTAGCGAACCTTCACAATGGGAATGCGTGAGCGTCTTAGCACCTTGGTTTCTCGTCACATGATCTCGACAGGCTTTTCCACGAAGTGTAATTTTCGTCCACTTGTAAATCTTCGAGATGGACATGTAATTACTGGTCGGCCAAGCACTTTCTGAGGTTCAAAACGTGGAAAGTCGGGTGAACATTACTAAGTTCCTCTGGTAGTTCCAGTCTGTAGGCCACTCTTCCAATCCTTTCCAGAATTTTAAAGGGTCCAACATATTGAGGCGCGCGCTTTCCTTTCTTGCCGAATCTGATTACCCCCTTCCAAAGTGCAACCTTTAGGAGTACGTGATCGCCAACGTCAAATTCAAGGGGCTTGCGGCGCTATCGACGTAACTTTTCTGACGACTCCGAGCTTTCAGCAGATTGTCTCGAATTTGGAGGATTTTATTAGTCGTTTCTTGCAACAGCTCAGGACCAGTAATTTGCGCGTCTCCGATCTCGTGCCATACAATAGGCGATCGACATTTTGTAACATCCCAAAGTCGTTATATGTATATACGTTAAAATAAATATTTATAAATGTAATTGTTGTTAGAATGGTAACTAGGATTATGAACCTAGTTAGAGTGTAAGTAGGATTTTAACCTAAAGAATAGATTTTGGCCATAAAAATATAAACATCCAAACATGAGGGGCTAAAATGGAATGAATGCAAAGTTAAATTATAAAATCAAAATTTAAAACCCAAAAACACGCTTAGGTGTGTGTGGGTGTCGACCAGAGAAGAAGAAAAGAAGGGGGACCTTCTCAAACCCTAAATCAACAAATTTAAAGGCTAATTGGGGCTATAATTCGTGCATGAATCAAGATAATCAATCATCCATACTTGTCTAACATAAGGTAAGTTGAATTTCATGATTTGGTGATTGTTGTAGAAAGTGGGTTGCAACCAATCCAAGAGTTCATGTGAAATTAGTATGATTATGAGTTAGAATCACCTTATAGAACAAGAATTATGCTTGAATTTGGTTATCTTGATGATTAAAAATGAAAAACCCACTTGTAAGTAGTAGCATGATGAAGTATAATGATCATGAAGGTGCCAAAAAATAGGTGTAATGTTAATGTATGACCTTGTATATGGAAGAGTATTGGTAGATAATTGATGTAGGATGATCATTATGTGAATTTGATTGATTATGATAATCCATGTTATGAAATAGGAAGAATGTGCATACACTACATGTACATTATGCTTAGGAAGTAGTACGCACACCAAGTGTTTGATGAAAAGTCTAGGTGAAATTAGAATGTGAGATTTTTAGAAAAAAAAAATTGATGAAACTAAATATGTCCAGAAAGTTACCGTCGAATTTAATCGGCTGTAACGGGTCAAATCTTGTCAAAAATTGATGTTTATTGATTTTGTGATGGACTTCCAGGAATAACCTTTCAAACCCAACTGGAATTGCATTTTTTCGACAAAAAATGAATGTTTTATGAATTTTTCCATACCGAATGTTCAGGCTGCGTTTTCTGGCAGAATTTGCAGCCCTTTACGAATGTTATAACTCAATTTAGGAATTGAGTTATGATCCCAAATTTTTATTGTAAGTAGCTTCAGGAGGTTATAAAAATCTCCAACTAGAATTATGTCAATCGGGTGATCGAGGATTTTTAAATGAATTTTTCCGTGGGCAGCAGTCAGAAAGTGATGAATCTAATTGCTGCTTAGTAAATGATTTTTTATAAATTTTTGTTAGAAAGTTAGACTCTAAAAATTTAACACAATTATAACCCCTCCGAGGGGCATGTTACATAAAAAGATCATAATTTTTGCAAGCTCGTAAGTACCGTAAAAGGACGTCCCAAAACAACTTATTTTCAATGAATTGAGCTAGGCATTTTAGTGAATGAATTGACTAATGAAAGTCAAATGTGGAATATGAATTTGATATGATTGTTAATATATACAATCTTATATGCTAACAAGAATGTGGATATAATGATATGAACTATATGGATCATGTCAAGATGGATGGAAGCACGAAAGGCTAACGGGTCAGGAGGACACAAGGAAGCGAACGCAAATACGGGCGCGTAAGGTAAGTTAATTTCTGACTTACCCTTTAGTTTTATAATGTATTGTTGTATGGTAATTATTGTGTGTTATGTAAGAATGTATGTATGAATGTATGAATCAATGGTAGTACTAAGGTAAGTTTTTGTGGAAATGAGTCGCAAGTGGTTAAGAAAGGGTTTCCATCAAGTTTGGGTAAGAAAGGAAATTACTAGTTGATATCGTGCTTAAAGATGAAATAAGTAGTTATACATGTGGGTATGAGTTGATTGATGAAAGTAATTGGAACTCATAGGAGAGTATGTCTATGAACACGTAAGGGTGGAGAACTATATGTATGTGATTTACATGTATTAGACGTGTGTGTTTAGGACTTGGATGTTATATTGTGTAAGATGTAAATTGTAGGTATGTGTACGAATAAAAGGGTATATATGCATGTATAGGGATTTGATTATATGCACGAACGAATGAGACTTGTTTATGCATATACGTGGACTTACTCATATGAATGAAATCTAATGATGCTAACCGTTTTTCTATAGAGAATGAAATGGAAGTGCAGGTATACTAAAAATGGAAGTTGAAGGTTTGACAAGGAAATCCAACGATGGTGTTTGAATGGATGGACAAATGGATTAATATAAGCGAAAGCATGAGATGTTGACGCCTAATTATGCATATTTAAAACTTACGTAAGATGTCACCAGTTGCTAATGATGTGATTGTATGTGGTGTCTGCAGGTTGTGCAGAATTATAGGTTCTCATCATGGAGTGTAAGCGGTCGAAGATCGAGTCGAGACATTGATTGTACGTGTGTGTGTGGTCACGTAATTTAATATAAGTGTGTCCGGTTTTATTCAAGTTATTGAAAGGTCTAATGTACTTAATGTAACAAAATGATTTAATGTATTTCCAAGTATGTTGGAATGAATATAATGAAAGAAATTTTTAAGTTCGTATTTCCGTTGCGTCATTTGGTTAAAACGTGTTAGGGTCTTACAAGTTGGTATCAGAGCCTGAGTTTGAGTGAAATCAAGTACAAATAAGTGAGTACTTGAACTCAAACCCGTGTGCTTTTGTGATTAGTGACCCGTACAATCCGAGACTCGATCAAGACCAAAAGGTAAAATTTAATACAAGTAAGTATGTGTGATGTTACTAACAATGATGAATGTGTAAGGTGAGCTTGTTGGACAATGAGGATGTTCCGCAGTTACGGGCTAGTATGAAGGCTAAGGGGTGATATGTCAGGAAAATGGACCCAAGGTACACAAATTTTAAATTTGGTAAGTTTCGGTATTTGGCATACCTTATATACGAGGGTGAAATCCTTGAAGGATTCATATGAGTGTGGCACGAATGTAAGACTGGTTCCCTGGATATAAAGTGATGATTCTTATGAAGACACGAGACTAGTATGTGAATTGCACGCCTGGTCAGTGTGCAAGAAGCATAGGACACTCGTGAGACCATGAGAATCATCACATGTATGTCCGGAAGAATTGGGAAATATGGGTCGTGTGGGATGGAAAGGGGTCCAAGGATTTTTAAGAATCGGGTCAAACATAAGAAAGAAAGATAAGAATGAAAATGTTTAAATCCGTAAGTAAGTATGGATCAAACAAGTAAGAATGAATGGTAAGAATGAAAATGTTTGAATACGTAAGTAAGTATGGATCAAACAAGTAAGAATGAATGGTAAGAATGAAAATGTTTGAATTCGTAAGTAAGTACGAATCAAACAAGTAAGAATGAAAGGTTTGAATTCGTAAATGAATTCAATAGGAACGAAAAGAATGGAAAGTATGAATGAAAGTTTGAATCTGTAGATGAGTGTGGATCAAACTTACGAGAATGGCAAGTATGAATAAAAGTTGAATCAGTGGGTGAATACAGATTAAACGCGTAAGAAAGAGAGATAGAATGAAAGCTTGAATCCGTAAGTGGAAACGGATCAAGTGCGCAGAAAAGCATAGTCGGATGCAAGGTAAGTAAAGCTTACAGCTTTAAAGTAGTATAATTGCTTATGTATTTAACTAGAAATAAGCGATGTTAGTATTCGAAAAGAGATTTCGAAATAAGAGGTTCCGACACGAATCAATACGGGTCGGAACAAGTTGAAACTGGCAATAAACCATAATTGATGGTAAAAAGGGTAAAATGGTAATTTAGTCATGAAATGATGAAAGTACGATGAGTCTTAAAGGGTTATGTTATGGTGTATGCCATAACGAATAACTAGGGTAAAAGCGGTAACAAAGTCACGTATAGGCGAATAAAGGTTGAAGTTTAAACGACACCCTATGGCGTAAGTTATGACGGGTTAAATGCATAAGAAAAGGGTTTAAGGAAATATGACCATATGGTGAATTTCCTTAATGGGTCAAAAGAGCGAAATGGTAAATAAATATCATTCTACTATAAGTACAAAATGTTTGGTTGTTTAGGCCAAACGGGTCAAAAGGGATGTTATCACCATTTGATAATAACGACTAATGATTGTTTGTTGAGTCTTATGCTCATAGGGTGAATAGTGTATGGAATTTGCGATGCTATTAATTATTAGCAATTAAAAATGCAAAGTATCTAAACGGGTCAATGTTTTTACTCGAGCCAGGTATGTGAAACGGGTCAAACTCTCATGAAGAACATAAAGTTCGGCGAGAGTTATTCGAGTTATGGGTGGGTTTAGATTACCTAAAGTAAGGTAAATCTAGTAAATCAAAATGGTTTATACTATGTCCATAGTGACATAATGAATCATGGTATAGATTATGGTTAAAAGCGTCCTTTTGGTCAAAACAAGTTTTTAGATGTCTTTCGTGGTTAAAAGGGACTAAAATTGACGAAAACGCCCTCGGAAGGCAAATTTGGCAAATGAACCTTAAAGGCTGTTTGGAAATAAGTTTTATAAATGAGTAGACTCTTTTGACTGGGTAAAAGTGAAAGGTATAAGCCCTTTTGGCATAATGCCTCGTAATGGGCATTTTTCGTAAATTGCCAAACCGAAGGGTAGAATGTGGAATGTTTGATTTTAGCATGGTGAATCCACCACGGATATGGTTGTGGTGGAAGATAAAGAAGTCTTAGTGTGAAAATATAAGGCATGGAAAGTATAAGCGAGATTTGAGCTAAGTGCTTAAATCTCACTAAGCGGGTCGAATAACCGTACCGCATATCGGATAGCGGATGCCTAAATCCCATGAATGGAACTCCGGATAATGAGAAACTTTTATAGTTATAATGTCTATGTGAGTTTTGAGTATAAACAAATGAGTTTGTTTGATAAAAACATAATCGGGTAGAATAATTCATAAATGAATATTAAGCCAAAAACTTATAAGTTAAGAATATCCTTAAACCGGATGTGGGATTTTGAGTCCATATGATAAGAGACCAAATTACGATCACGTAGGAAGAAACGGGAGGTTAAAGGGGTGAACGGTTTAAAAGTTATGCGAGTTTTAGCGTTAACGGACGACGAAACAACACAGTAGAAAAACAGGAGAATGGAGGGGCGTCGCCGACGCTGTGCCTGTCTTCCGTTTTTGTCGACGCCCTGAATTGTTGTCTACGCGATGTTCGCCGATGCCTCCTAGGGCCGTCGCGGACGCCTTTTGGTGTGGAAATTTGCTAAAATTTGTTATTTAAGTTGTTTTGGGTGCCATAAGCTTCGGTACACCAACCGTGGTCTATGGCGGACTTCCAAGCTT
This sequence comes from Helianthus tuberosus, assembly GCA_030545235.1. Lineage (NCBI taxonomy): Eukaryota > Viridiplantae > Streptophyta > Magnoliopsida > Asterales > Asteraceae > Helianthus > Helianthus tuberosus. The sequence goes on along the minus strand of JARYGA010025285.1, from coordinate 39,899 downwards.
GATTTTGATTGTTTAATTGTTGTATTATTTGATCCATTTACAGTATAATACTAATATAAATGGAAAATTTGTGAAAGAATTATGAGTGAATAAACACCATGTAGAACGAAAGTATGAAATGAAATGTGATAACCGTTAGTGTTATAGATAAGAATGATGAAATTCTTGGATGACGAAAGTAGTAGATTTGTTGAAAGGATGCTCACGACGAGAGCTCATTTTACAAATGAATGAAATCAATCTGGTACAGTATGGACTCGTGAAGAAGCGGATCGATCCGTTTTACAGATTGATAGTTATGCAATGAAATCAAGGTTAGTCGATTGTGTAAATTGTAAATGTTAAATAGAAATGTTATAAATTGAATAGTACTTTCATGCGAACTAATGATAGCACAAGTATGACAAAGTATAAAAGGTTTGACTTATAGAGGTCAACAAAGGAATGAAATTTTAGTTCAGACTTAATATTATTCAGTAACGTACATGTCACACCCCCAAAAATACCACAAGCGGAACCCCCGCGAGGTGTGTGACGTACCAGGATCCAACCACATTGAACCATAACATAGTATTAAATACCAATCACATTGAACCATAACATAGTATTAAATAAAAGTTTCCATTTATTTCATAAAGTAGAACCAAAGACAATCTAAAACAAATCTCTTCAGCGGAAGCATAATGTAAATAGTCATTTCAAGTGTTACAAAACAAATGTGCAATAATCATTAACTTGTGTCCAAGAGCCATGACCCATGACCACTCCAGCACTTCCAGACAGCAACTTCCAATCCAAGAACCTAAGGACCTGCAAGCATGCAGAAAAAGTGTATCAGACACGCTGGTGAGTTCACAGTTTGTTTTAACGTTTAATACCAAGTAGTGACTTATGATATGTTATGTTGATAATAACTCGATACCGCTGACGGCCATTTTTGCCCTTCTCCAATGCTCTATAAAACATTGGTCATGATTTAAAGTTATTAGTTCACGCCCGTCCTATCTAAGTACGTCGTGAGGGTGCCAAACCTAATAGTGCTATCAATTAATAACCCCGTTTCCCTACAAGCAACTAACCCGGTAGTATGAAGGGACTTAAGTGATAGAGAGTGAGTGTATTATCCAACATCAACGTTTACTGAAAACCGTTGGGAATCCCCTGCAAGGATATGCGTTTGTGAGATCCGCCTCACATCCCCTACAAGGATGTGGGTATTTTGAAAACCGCCTCATATCCCCTACAAGGATATGAGTTTACGAAAATCCGTTTATAAGTTTGGTCTGTTTGATTGTCCCCACCGGACGCATGCTTGTTTTGAGAGAAGTGAACTCACCTTGATTTGCTCGGTATGATTAGACTTTCGTTCACACTTAATCAATCAAAGCCTATAGTATTCATGTATACGTAATTAGTTTACATTCGTTTGGTTCACGTAATTATAATCATGGTGTGCATTCAAGCAACGGTTTCCGAATAACACATAGCAGTCATTCCAACTCATACATATCCACAATTCACACGCATGTTTTGCAACAGTATTCAACAGTTAAGTGTGCTATTCAAAACCGAATCACGTTTTTCCCCAGTCATAACTAACATCATTAACAGGCAAAACTCAACATATAGTCATTCATTATTATACGTGTTCTAAACTACAGTCTGTTTGTGATATTCTGTCCTTCAGGGCGACGAACTATCCTCAAGTTTCGTCGATATGATGGCTGCCGAAATATCATTATTCGTCGAGAGACAAGCCGACGAAATACCATTGTTCGTTGAGGGACAGGCCGACAAAATATCATTATTCGTCGAAGGAACTTTCATCGTGGCCCTATCAGCTATTAATCATGCACAAAAACCCTAACTGCAACTGTTCCATGCATGACAATACGATCATTTGCAATCATTACTTAATCATTCCAATCATCAATTACATTCCACATAATTCCAATCATCATTTAATCACGAACACACAATTACCATCAAAAAAGTGATCGCCCCCTAACAATGTGCAACTCCTTGATTATCAACATTCAACAAGAATGTCACTAATACTATCAAGTTTCAGAATTCTAGATCAGGTTATTCCACGTATGACTAGATCAATGTTTTAACATACTCCCTAGATAATTACTATAACTATATCCTCAACAGGATACTCCAACAACCTCTTTAAAACTATACATAATCATGATTGACATTGCCAATAAGCAATCAACAGTTTATACATAACCTAGAACAAGCAATACATATTAAAACAAGTGTTGTAGCACTCACCGGAGAATCGAAAAAGGAATGACAGTACTTGAATCGGTGAGAGAGGAAAGCTTTGAGTGAATGTAAGGTTGTCGTCGGTATTAGAGAGGAGGAGGAGATACTAGGGTTTCGCTAAATAAAACTCTGTGTACAATATGTGAATATAACGTAAATATTTATCCGAGTCATGATTGGCCCTTACTTGGGCCAAAAGCCCATCTCGGCGAGGTGACGACGAAACATCAATGGGCGACGAAACTCCATTCTTCGTCGGGTCCATCTTTCGTCGAGCCCACATGTACCATTTTTCGTCGGGCACCAATTTTATTATAATGGGTTTTTATTTAAATGCCCAATCATTAACTCACCAAATAACTAACTTAAATCGAAAGCATTTTAAAAAAATATACGCGATACAACGTACAACGAAATGTAAAACAGGATTGCAAAATAGATGACGCATAAAGGAAAGGTCTTGGAATCTCGGGTTGTCACGTCATCCCCAACTTGAAAGAAATTTCGTCCCGAAATTTGATAAGTACTCCAAAAGCGGCAAAGTATCAGATCAGGATGACCGTGGATTTTCCTCGGGCGCCTCATCATCCCCAACTTGAAGGGGAATTTCGTCCCGAAATTCATTAGTTGCACCAGGATTAGATTGTTTCTTTGGGAAAAGGTGAGGATACTTGAGCTTCATCTGATCCTCGCATTCCCACGTGAACTCCGGTCCACGTCTTGAGTTCCAACGAACTCTCACAATCGAAATTCGGCTATGCTTACGAACTTTGACTTCCCGGTCCATAATTTCGATTGGTTCTTCGACAAACTGCAACTTGTCATCAATTTTCAGCTCTTGAAATCGTACTGCCAGTGTTTCATTGGATAAATACTTCTTCAACTGTGAAACATGGAAAACATCATGGACGTTACCCAACTCAGCAGGTAACTCGAGCTTGTATGCCACCTTACCGATTCGTTCCAGAATTTTAAATGGCCCGACATAACGCGGATTTAGCTTGCCGCGTTTCCTAAAACGTACCACACCTTTCCAGGGTGAGACTTTCAACATTACGTGATCACCCACAGCAAACTCAAAAGGTTTCCTACGCTTGTCAGCGTAGCTTTCTGACGGTCGCGCGCCGCCACCATACGATTTCTGATTTGTACTATCTTCTCAGAAGTTTCGAGCACAAGCTCCGGGCCTGTGATTTGGCTGTCTCCCACTTCAGCCCAACAGAAAGGTGATCGACATTTGCGTCCATATAAAGCCTCGAATGGAGCTGCCTGGATACTGATATGGTAAGAAAACTCCACCAAGGGTAAGTGTCTCTCCCAACCTTTACCGAAATTGATAACACATGCTCGCAGCATGTCTTCCAATGTCTGGATGGTTCGCTCACTCTGACCATCCGTTTGAGGGTGACAGGCAGTTCTTATGTCGAGACGTGAGCCAAATGATTTGTGCATCGCTTGCCACAATCTGAAATGAAACGCGGATCTCGATAAGAGATAATGGAGGTTGGCACTCCGTGCCTGGAAACCACTTCTTTTAAAGAGATAGCAATCAGCGGCAAGAACTTGTCAGTTTCCTTGATTGCGAGGAAGTGTGCAGATTTGGTGAGACGGACAATGATCACCCAGATGGTATCATTTCCATTTTGAGTTCTAGGTAGCCCAGTGACAAAATCCATGGCGATTTGTTCCCATTTCCACACAGGTATTTCTGATTGCTGAAGTAGGCCTGAGGGTTTTTGATACTCCACCTTGACCTTTGAACAAGTCAAACATTTACTTACATAAGTCGCGATGTGGGCCTTCATCTTCGGCCACCAGTACAAGACCTTGAGATCCTGATACATCTTATCCGAACCCAGATGAACTGAGTATCGAGACTTGTGCGCTTCATCCATTACAAGATCTCTAAGGTTACCACACAGGGGAATCCATATTCGATCCATGAAATAGTAGATGCCGTCAGATCTCTCTACGAGTCGCTTCTCCATGCCCCATAAATACTCAGCTTCAATATTTCCCCCTTTCAACGCTTCGGTTTAGGCAGAACGGATCTGATTTGGGAGGTTTGAGTGAATGGTGAGCTGCAAAGCGTGAACTCGTTTGGGTTTTGTTTCCTTTCGACTAAGAGCATCTGCGACAACGTTAGCCTTTCCTAGATGGTACTTGATTGCACAATCGTAGTCGTTTAAGAGTTCTACCCAGTAACGCTATCGCATATTCAATTCCTTTTGGTTGAAAATATGCTGGAGGCTCCTGTGATCGGTATAAATAGTGCATTTAGTACCGTACAAGTAATGCCTCCAGATTTTGAGCGCAAATACCACGACCCCCAACTCTAAGTCGTGAGTCATGTAATTCTTTTCATGGACCTTCAACTGTCGAGAGGCGTAAGCTATAACTTTATCGCGCTGCATCAACACGCAACCGAGACACTGAATAGAGGCGTCACAATACACTACAAAATCTTCGGTACCCTCAGGTAGAGACAGAATCAGTGCGCTGCATAGTTTTTGCTTCAAAAGCTGAAAGGCGTCTTCCTATTTCATCCCCCAAGTATACACTACACCCTTCTGTGTCAGAGCAGTGAGAGGTTGAGCGATCTTTGAGAAACCCTCAATGAATCTTCGGTAGTACCCAGCGAGACCAAGAAATTGTCGGACCTCCGAAGGATTCTTTGGTGCGGCCCAATTCCTGACTGAGTCAATCTTAGCAGGATCCACGTGTATCCCATTTCGTTAACGATGTGGCCGAGGGAGTGTACTTCTCGAATCCAGAAGTCACACTTAGAGAGTTTCGCGTAAAGCTGCTCCTTCCTCAGGAGCTCCAAAATAAGACGCAGATGCCGTTCGTGGTCCTCCTTGCTCTTAGAATAGATCAGAATGTCAACGATAAACACGATGACAAAATCATCGAGATATGGTTTACATACGCGGTTCATGAGATCCATGAATACTGCTGGTGCGTTAGTTAACCCGAATGGCATAACTAGGAACTCGTAATGGCCATACCGCGTGCGAAAAGCTGTTTTTGGAACATCCTCCTCTCGGACTCTCATCTGATGATAGCCCGATCTTAGATCAATCTTTGAGTAGAAGCTCGACCCTTGCAACTGGTCGAACAGGTCATCAATGCGAGGTAAGGGATAATGATTCTTGACCTTCACCTTGTTGAGTTCGCGATAATCAATACACATGCGAAAGGATCTGTCCTTCTTCTTTACAAACAACACCGGGGCTCCCCAAGGCGAAGAACTGGGTCGGATAAAGCCCTTATCCAACAGTTCTTGGAGTTGATTGGACAATTCTTGCAACTCTCTAGGTGCAAGACGATAAGGTGCACGAGCAATCGGAGCTGCTCCTAGTGTAAGATCAATTTGGAATTCCACCTGACGATGTGGAGGTAAACCTGGAAGTTCTTCGGGAAAAAAGTCAGGAAATTCACGAACAACAGGTAGGTCTTCGATTTTCTTTTCCTCATATAAGGTGTCAGTAACAAGTGCTAGAATAGCAGGGTAGCCCTTTCGTAAACATTTCTAAGCTTTCATGGATGAAATGATGTTGACGGTTGCACCACTTCGATTACCCTGAACGGTTAACGGTTCCCCACTGGGGAGAGGTATGCGCACAATTTTCTCCCTGCAAAGTATGTCTGCTCCGTGTTTGGACAACCAGTCCATACCAATGACTATATCAAAACTACCAAGAGTGATGGGAAGAAGGTCAATGTCGAACACTTGACCTAGAAGATCGAGTTTACACCCTAAGAGTACATGTGTGGCTTCTATCGATTTGCCATCAGCTAATTCCACTACATGCTTGTTTACAAGAGGCGCAGGAGTCAACCCTAGCTGACGACTGAATCCCAAAGACACATAACTCCAGTCGGCACCAGAGTCGAATAATACAGAAGCAATAATACCATTAATAGAGAACGTACCGGTCACGACGTTGCCATCGTTCCTTGCATCGCCTGCCCCAATAGTGAACGCCCTACCGCGAGCGCCATTCCCTCCGTTATTCCCATTGTTGTTTCCCTCATTGTTGTTCTAGCAATTACCCTGATTGTTATTGTTGGCATTCTGATTTAATTGCGGGCAATCCTTCTTGAAATGCCCTTCACTGCCGCACTGATAGCATCCCCTCTGATTACCCCGATTTTGCTAGGGTTGTTGCCTCTGTTGTTGTTGCTGAGGTTGTTGCTGCTACTGCTGCTTGGGATGTGGAGCTCTACAATCTTTCGCCATGTGACCCAGCTTGTCACACCTTTGACATGCCCGGCTACACTGGCCAGAGTGGTGGAAACCACACTTATTGCACTTTGGCTGTTTTCCTGTGTAACCGGAAGTCTGGCCGTGGTTCTGATTCTGATTAACCGAAGATGCTTGTGGCTGATGTTGTTATCAGGCTTCTTCTGCGATTGATTCGAGTTTGTTGCCTTATATGCGTCGTTCTACTTACGCTTGTTGTCAGTGATGGGGGTGGAAGTAGTAGCAGTAATAGCGGTAGTAGCAGCAATACGGGGTGGCAGTGAGCCATGCTCCACCTCCTGATCAGTGATCTTGTGAGCCAGCCTGATAATCCATGGTAGGTTGTCGAGATTCGCTGCAGTGACTAACCCCTTAACTGATGGTACCAATCCCTTAATGTAGAGCTCGATCCTGCGTGATGGTGTTCGGGATAAATTAGGACACATGTTTGCCAGCTCATGAGACCGTTTTGTATAGGCCTCAATCTCAGATCCTTCCATCTTCAGGTTATAGTACTCGTTTTCCAACTTTTCAATTTCATCCTGAGGGAAGTACTCCTCCCGAATCAGCTCTTTGAAATCATCCCAAGTGGTCGTGTTTGCCATCTCGACGCCCAGCATCTGAACCTGAGCATTCCACCAAGTCAAAGCACCGTCCTCTAAGGTGCCAGATGCAAACTTCACCCTGTCCCACTTTGGACAGTTACAAATAGAAAAAATGGATTCGGCTTTCTCGAACCAACGGAGCAGCCCCACGGGACCTTCAGCTCCACTTAAAGTTTGGGGCTTGCAATCCATGAACGTACACACAGGTGGATTGTTCTGGTTTTGATTCGCTTGGAGACCTAAGGATGAAAGAAAATACAGCACACGGGTAAGAATTGGGTACGCGATACAAGAATAAAGAGTATTTGGCACATATCGCACCAGCTTGAAAGGCTTCCAAGGCCTCAGCCACACGTGTGTTAATTAAGTTCGTCAACTCAGCCTGAGTCATCGCAATGTAACCACGTCCATGGCCTCGTCCGCTCATGATTCTATATAAGAAGAGGGAAAAAGTTTAAGAATCGAGGTAAGGTAGGAGTCAAACCTCACGTTGACATCTACAAACTACAAAGTTTACATCAAACAACAGAGCGGAACCCTTTTCACACTCGTTAAGCCTCACTGGGACTCACATGCACACCACGCTATTATTATGTGTTCACCCATAATAATAATGCAATTTGCATGCTTATCTCAATGCCTCTTAACTCGTGCTAAAAGGTTCCCCACATCCAAATAGCAACACGAAAGGCATTACAAGATTAAGAATCACAAGAGTCGAAGGGTGGAGCCACACTATCTAGCTTCACTAAAACATGCAGCATAGGTAATCACATCAGGGTATCTAATATGTAGTTTCATGCAAGTCGTGTGAGTAACTACTAAGCAAGTAATGCATAAAGTAAACAGGGGATGAACCTTGCAATCTGGATCTGAGTGTCATGGTCGTTTTCGATACTGTTTGGTTATAGTCTGGTTTTATGAAAACGTTTTAAAACCTAGTTCACTATAACCAATGGCTATGATACCAAATTGTCACACCTCCAAAAATACCACAAGCGGAACCCCCGCGAGGTGTGTGACGTACTAGGATCCAGCCACCAATCACATTGAACCATAACATAGTATTAAATAAAAGTTTCCATTTATTTCATAAAGTAGAACCAAACACAATCTAAAACAAATCTGTTCAGCACTCCCAGACAGCAAGTTCCAATCCAAGAACCTAAGGACCTGCAAGCATGCAGAAAAAGTGTATCAGACACGCTGGTGAGTTCACAGTTTGTTTTAACCGTTTAATACCAAGTAGTGACTTATGATATGTTATGTTGATAATAACTCGATACCGCTGACGGGCCTTTTTGCCCTTCTCCAACGCTCTATCAAACATTGGTCATGATTTAAAGTTATTAGTTCACGCCCGTCCTATCCATGTACGTCGTGAGGGTGCCAAACCTAATAGCGCTATCAACTAATAACCTCGTTGTCGTACAAGAAACTAACCCGGTAGTATGATGGGACTTAAGTGATAGAGAGTGAGTGTATTATCCAACATCAACGTTTACTAAAAACCGTTGCGTATCCCCTGCAAGGATATGCGTTTGTGAGATCCGCCTCACATCCCCTGCAAGGATGTGGGTATTTTGAAAACCGCCTCATATCCCCTACAAGGATATGAGTTTACGAAAATCCGTTTATAAGTTTTGTCTGTTTGATTGTCCCCATCGGACGCATGCTTGTTTTGAGAGAAGTGAACTCACCTTGATTTGCTCGGTATGATTAGACTTTCGTTCACACTTAATCCATCAAAGCCTATAGTATTCATGTATACGTAATTAGTTTACATTCGTTTGGTTCACGTAATTATAATCATGGTGTGCATTCAAGCAACGGTTTCCGAATAACACATAGCAGTCATTCCAACTCATACATATCCACAATTCACACAAATGTTTCGCAACAGTATTCAACAGTTAAATGTGCTATTCAAAACCAAATCATGTTTTTCCCCAGTCATAACTAACATCATTAACAGGCAAAACTCAACATATAGTCATTCATTATCATACGTGTTCTAAACTACAGTCTGTTTGTGAGATTCTGTCCTTCAGGGCGACGAAATATCAACAAGTTTCGTCGATATGATGGCCGACGAAATATCATTATTCGTCGAGAGACAAGCCGACGAAATACCATTGTTCGTCGATGGACAGGCAGACGAAATATCATTATTCGTCGAAGGAACTTTCGTCGTTGCCCTATCAGCTGCTAATCATGCGCAAAAAGCCTAACTGCAACTGGTCCATTCATGACAATACGATCATTTGCAATCATTACTTAATCATTCCAATCATCAGTTACATTCCACATAATTCCAACTAGAATTATGTCAATCGGGTGATCGAGGATTTTTAAATGAATTTTTCCATGGGCAGCAGTCAGAAAGTGACGAATCTGATTGCTGCTTAGTAAATGATTTTTTATAAATTTTTGTTAGAAAGTTAGACTCTAAAAATTTAACACAATTATAACCCCTCCGAGGGGCACGTTACATAAAAAGTTCATAATTTTTTCAAGCTCGTAAGTACCGTAAAAGGACGTCCCAAAACAGCTTATTTTCAATGAATTGAGCTAGGCATTTTAGTGAATGAATTGACTAATGAAAGTCAAATGTGGAATATGAATTTGATATGATTGTTAATATATACAATCTTATATGCTAACAAGAATGTGGATATAATGATATGAACTATATGGATCATGTCAAGATGGATGGAAGCACGAAAGGCTAACGGGTCAGGAGGACACAAAGAAGCGAACGCAAATACGGGCGCGTAAGGTAAGTTAATTTCTGACTTACCCTTTAGTTTTATAATGTATTGTTGTATGGTAATTATTGTGTGTTATGTAAGAATGTATGTATGAATGTATGAATCAATGGTAGTACTAAGGTAAGTTTTTGTGGAAATGAGTCGCAAGTGGTTAAGAAAGGGTTTCCATCAAGTTTGGGTAAGAAAGGAAATTACTAGTTGATATCGTGCTTAAAGATGAAATAAGTAGTTATACATGTGGGTATGAGTTGATTGATGAAAGTAATTGGAACTCATAGGAGAGTATGTCTATGAACACGTAAGGGTGGAGAATTATATGTATGTGATTTACATGTATTAGACGTGTGTGTTTAGGACTTGGATGTTATATTGTGTAAGATGTAAATTGTAGGTATGTGTATGAATAAAAGGGTATATATGCATGTATAGGGATTTGATTATATGCACGAACGAATGAGACTTGTTTATGCGTATACGTGGACTTACTCATACGAATGAAATCTAATGATGCTAACCGTTTTTCTATAGAGAATGAAATGGAAGTGCAGGTATACTAAAAATGGAAGTTGAAGGTTTGACAAGGAAATCCAACGATGGTGTTTGAATGGATGGACAAATGGATTAATATAAGCGAAAGCATGAGATGTTGACGCCTAATTATGCATATTTAAAACTTACGTAAGATGTCACCAGTTGCTAATGATGTGATTGTATGTGGTGTCTGCAGGTTGTGCAGAATTATAGGTTCTCATCCTGGAGTGTAAGCGGTCGAAGATCGAGTCGAGACATGGATTGTACGCGTGTGTGTGGTCACTTAATTTAATATAAGTGTGTCCGGTTTTATTCAAGTTATTGAAAGGTCTAATGTACTTAATGTAACAAAATGATTTAATGTATTTCCAAGTATGTTGGAATGAATATAATGAAAGAAATTTTTAAGTTCGTATTTCCGTTGCGTCATTTGGTTAAAACGTGTTAGGGTCTTACAAGTTGGTATCAGAGCCTGAGTTTGAGTGAAATCAAGTACAAATAAGTGAGTACTTGAACTCAAACCCGTGTGCTTTTGTGATTAGTGACCCGTACAATCCGAGACTCGATCAAGACCAAAAGGTAAAATTTAATACAAGTAAGTATGTGTGATGTTACTAACAATGATGAATGTGTAAGGTGAGCTTGTTGGACAATGAGGATGTTCCGCAGTTACGGGCTAGTATGAAGGCTAAGGCGTGTGATATGTCCGGAAAATGGACCCAAGGTACACAAATTTTAAATTTGGTAAGTTTCGGTATTTGGCATACCTTATATACGAGGGTGAAATCCTTGAAGGATTCATATGAGTGTGGCACGAATGTAAGACTGGTTCCCTGGATATAAAGTGATGATTCTTATGAAGACACGAGACTAGTATGTGAATTGCACGCCTGGTCAGTGTGCAAGAAGCATAGGACGCTCGTGAGACCATGAGAATCATCACATGTATGTCCGGAAGAATTGGGAAATATGGGTCGTGTGGGATGGAAAAGGGGTCCAACGATTTTTAAGAATCGGGTCAAACATAAGAAAGAAAGATAAGAATGAAAACGTTTGAATCCGTAAGTAAGTATGGATCAAACAAGTAAGAATGAATGGTAAGAATGAAAATGTTTGAATCCGTAAGTAAGTATGGATCAAACAAGTAAGAATGAATGGTAAGAATGAAAATGTTTGAATTCGTAAGTAAGTACGAATCAAACAAGTAAGAATGAAAGGTTTGAATTCGTAAATGAATTCAATAGGAACGAAAAGAATGGAAAGTATGAATGAAAGTTTGAATCTGTAGATGAGTGCGGATCAAACTTACGAGAATGACAAGTATGAATAAAAGTTGAATCAGTGGGTGAATACAGATTAAACGCGTAAGAAAGAGAGATAGAATGAAAGCTTGAATCCGTAAGTGGAAACGGATCAAGTGCGCAGAAAAGCATAGTCGGATGCAAGGTAAGTAAAGCTTACAGCTTTAAAGTAGTATAATTGCTTATGTATTTAACTAGAAATAAGCAATGTTAGTATTCGAAAAGAGATTTCGAAATAAGAGGTTCCGACACGAATCAATACGGGTCGGAACAAGTTGAAACTGGCAATAAACCATAATTGATGGTAAAAAAGGGTAAAATGGTAATCAATACGGGTCCAGCACTCCCAGACAGCAACTTCCAATCCAAGAACCTAAGGACCTGCAAGCATGCAGAAAAAGTGTATCATACACGCTGGCGAGTTCACAGTTTGTTTTAACGTTTAATACCAAGTAGTGACTTATGATATGTTATGTTGATAATAACTCGATACCGCTGACGGCCCTTTTTGCCCTTCTCCGATGCTCTATCAAACATTGGTCATGATTTAAAGTTATTAGTTCACGCCCGTCCTATCCAAGTACGTCGTGAGGGTGCCAAACCTAATAGCGCTATCAACTAATAACCCCCTTGCCCTACAAGCAACTAACCCGGTAGTATGAAGGGACTTAAGTGATAGAGAGTGAGTGTATTATCCAACATCAACGTTTACTTAAAACCGTTGCGTATCCTCTGCAAGGATATGCGTTTGTGAGATCCGCCTCACATCCCCTGCAAGGATGTGGGTATTTTGAAAACCGCCTCATATCCCCGACAAGGATATGAGTTTACGAAAATCCATTTATAAGTTTGGTCTGTTTGATTGTCCCCACCGGACGCATGCTTGTTTTGAGAGAAGTGAACTCACCTTGATTTGCTCGGTATGATTAGACTTTCGTTCACACTTAATCAATCAAAGCCTATAGTATTCATGTATACGTAATTAGTTTACATTTGTTTGGTTCACGTAATTATAATCATGGTGTGCATTCAAGCAGCGGTTTCCGAATAACACATAGCAGTCATTCCAACTCATACATATCCACAATTCACACGCATGTTTCGCAACAGTATTCAACAGTTAAGTGTGCTATTCAAAACCGAATCATGTTTTTCCCCAGTCATAACTAACATCATTAACAGGCAAAACTCAACATATAGTCATTCATTATCATACGTGTTCTAAACTACAGTCTGTTTGTGAGATTATGTCCTTCAGGGCGACGAACTATCCTCAAGTTTCGTCGATATGATGGTTGCCGAAATATCATTATTCGTCGAGAGACAAGCCGACGAAATACCATTGTTCGTCGAGGAACATGCCGACAAAATATCATTATTCGTCGAAGGAACTTTCATCGTTGCCCTATCAGCTATTAATCATGCGCAAAAACCCTAACTGCAATTGTTCCATGCATGACAATACGATCATTTGCAATCATTACTTAATCATTCCAATCATCAATTACATTCCACATAATTCCAATCATCATTTAATCATGAACACACAATTACCATCAAAAAAGTGATCGCCCCCTAACAAGGTGCAACTCCTTGATTATCAACATTCAACAAGAACGTCACTAATACTATCAAGTTTCAGAATTCCAGATCAGGTTATTCCACGTATGACTAGATCAATGTTTTAACATACTCCCTAGATAATTACTATAACTATATCCTCAACAGGATACTCCAACTACCTCTTTAAAACTATACATAATCATGATTGACATTGCCAATAAGCAATCAACAGTTTATACATAACCTAGAACAAGCAATACATATTAAAACAAGTGTTGTCGCACTCACCGGAGAATCAAAAAAGGAATGACAGTACTTGAATCGGTGAGAGGGGAAAGCTTTGAGTGAATGTATGGTTGTCGTCGGTATTAGAGAGGAGGAGGAGATACTAGGGTTTCGCTAAATAAAACTCCATGTACAATATGTGAATATAACGTAAATATATATCCGAGTCATGATTGGGCCTTACTTGGGCCAAAAGCCCATCTCGGCGAGGTGACGACGAAACATCAATGGGCGACGAAACTCCATTCTTCGTCGGGTCCATCTTTCGTCGAGCCCACATGTACCATTTTTCGTCGGGCACCAATTTTATTATAATGGGTTTTTATTTAAATGCCCCATCATTAACTCACCAAATAACTAACTTAAATTGAAATCCTTTTAAAAAAATATACGCGATACAACGTACAATGAAATGTAAAACAGGATTGCAAAACAGATGACACGTAAAGGAAAGGTCTTGGAATCTCGGGTTGTCACGTCATCCCCAACTTGAAAGAAATTTCGTCCCGAAATTTGATAAGTCGCTGCATCAACACGCAACCGAGACACTGAATAGAGGCGTCACAATACACTACAAAATCTTCGGTACCCTCAGGTAGAGACAGAATCGGTGCGCTGCATAGTTTTTGCTTCAAAAGCTGAAAGGCGTCTTCCTGTTTCATCCCCCAAGTATACACTACACCCTTCTGTGTCAGAGCAGTGAGAGGTTGAGCGATCTTTGAGAAACCCTCAATGAATCTTCGGTAGTACCCAGCGAGACCAAGAAATTGTCGCACCTCCGAAGGATTCTTTGGTGCGGCCCAATTCCTGATTGAGTCAATCTTAGCAGGATCCACGTGTATCCCCATTTCGTTAACGATGTGGCCGAGGGAGTGTACTTCTCGAATCCAGAAGTCACACTTAGGGAGTTTCGCGTAAAGCTGCTCCTTCCTCAGGAGCTCCAACATAAGACGCAGATGCCGTTCGTGGTCCTCCTTGCTCTTAGAATAGATCAGAATGTCAACGATAAACACGATGACAAAATCATCGAGATATGGTTTACATACGCGGTTCATGAGATCCATGAATACTGCTGGTGTGTTAGTTAACCCGACTGGCATAACTAGGAACTCGTAATGGCCATACCGCGTGCGAAAAGCTGTTTTTGGAACATCCTCCTCTCGGACTCTCATCTGATGATAGCCCGATCTTAGATCAATCTTCGAGTAGAAGCTCGACCCTTGCAACTGGTCGAACAGGTCGTCAATGCGAGGTAAGGGATAATGATTCTTGACCGTCACCTTGTTGAGTTCGCGATAATCAATACACATGCGAAAGGATCCGTCCTTCTTCTTTACAAACAACACCGGGGCTCCCCAAGGCGAAGAACTGGGTCGGATAAAGCCCTTATCCAACAGTTCTTGGAGTTGATTGGACAATTCTTGCAACTCTCCAGGTGCAAGAGGATAAGGTGCACGAGCAATCGGAGCTGCTCCTGGTGTAAGATCAATTTGGAATTCCACCTGACGATGTGGAGGTAAACCTGGAAGTTCTTCGGGAAAAAAGTCAGGAAATTCACGAACAACAGGTAGGTCTTCAATTTTCTTTTCCTCATATAAGGTGTCAGTAACAAGTGCTAGAATAGCAGGGTAGCCCTTTCGTAAACATTTCTGAGCTTTCATGGATGAAATGATGTTGACGGTTGCACCACTTTGATTACCCTGAACGATTAACGGTTCCCCACTGGGGAGAGGTATGCGCACAATCTTCTCCCTGCAAAGTATGTCTGCTCCGTGTTTGGACAACCAGTCCATACCAATGACTATATCAAAACTACCAAGAGTGATGGGAAGAAGGTCAATGTTGAACACTTGACCTAGAAGATCGAGTTTACACCCTAAGAGTACATGTGTGGCTTTTATCGATTTGCCATCAGCTAATTCCACTACATGCTTGTTTACAAGAGGTGCAGGAGTCAACCCTAGCTGACGACTGAATCCCAAAGACACATAACTCCAGTCGGCACCAGAGTCGAATAATACAGAAGCAATAATACCATTAATAGAGAACGTACCGGTCACGACGTTGCCATCGTTCCTTGCATCGCTTGCCCCAATAGTGAACGCCCTACCGCGAGCGCCATTCCCTCCGTTATTCCCATTGTTGTTTCCCCCATTGTTGTTCTAGCGATTACCCCGATTGTTATTGTTGGCATTCTGATTTAATTGCGGGCAATCCTTCTTGAAATGCCCTTCACTGCCGCACTGATAGCATCCTCTCTGATTACCCCGATTCTGCTGGGGTTGTTGCCTCTGTTGTTGTTGCTGAGGTTGTTGCTGCTGCTGCTGCTTGGGATGTGGAGCTCTACAATCTTTCGCCATGTGACCCAGCTTGTCACACCTTTGACATGCCCGGCTACACTGGCCATAGTGGTGGAAACCACACTTATTACACTTTGGCTGTTTTCCTGCGTAACCGGAAGTCTGGCCGTGGTTCTGATTCTGATTAACCGAAGATGACTGCGGCTGCTATTGTTATCAGGCTTCTTCTGCGATTGATTCGAGTTTGTTGCCTTATATGCGTCGTTCCACTTACGCTTGTTGTCAGTGATGGGGGTGGAAGTAGTAGCAGTAATAGCGGTAGTAGCAGCAATACGGGGTGGCAGCGAGCCACGCTCCACCTCCTGATCAGTGATCTTGTGAGCCAGCCTGATAATCCGTGGTAGGTTGTCGAGATTCGTTGCAGTGAATAACCCCTTAACTGATGGTACCAATCCCTTAATGTAGAGCTCGATCCTGCGTGATGGTGTTCGGGATAAATTAGGACACATGTTTGCCAGCTCATGAGACCGTTTCGTATAGGCCTCAATCTCAGATCCTTCCATCTTCAGGTTATAGTACTCGTTTTCCAACTTTTCAATTTCATCCCGAGGGCAGTACTCCTCCCGAATCAGCTCTTTGAAATCATCCCGAGGGCAATACCATTGTTCGTCGAGGGACAGGCCGAGGAAATATCATTATTCATCGAAGGAACTTTCGTCGTTGCCCTATCAGCTGCTAATCATGCCAAAAACCCTAACTGCAACTGTTCCATTCATGACAATACGATCATTTGCAATCATTACTTAATCATTCCAATCATCAATTACATTCCACATAATTCCAATCATCATTTAATCATGAACACACAATTACCATCAAAACAGTGATCGCCCCTAACAATGTGCAACTCCTTGATTATCAACATTCAACAAGAACGTCACTAATACTATCAAGTTTCAGAATTACAGATCAGGTTATTCCACGTATGACTAGATCAATGTTTTAACATACTCCCTAGATAATTACTATAACTATATCCTCAACAGGATACTCCAACTACCTCTTTAAAACTATACATAATCATGATTGACATTGCCAATAAGCAATCAACAGTTTATACATAACCTAGAACAAGCAATACATATTAAAACAAGTGTTGTCGCACTCACCGGAGAATCGAAAAAGGAATGACAGTACTTGAATCGGTGAGAGGGGAAAACTTTGAGTGAATGTAAGGTTGCCATCGGTATTAGAGAGGAGGATGAGATACTAGGGTTTTGCTAAATAAAACTCCGTGTACAATATGTTAATATAATGTAAATATATATCCGAGTCATGATTGGGCCTTACTTGGGCCAAAAGCCCATCTCGGCGAGGTGACGACGAAACATCGATGGGCGACGAAACTCCATTCTTCGTCGGGTCCATCTTTCGTCGAGCCCACATGTACCATTTTTCGTCGGGCACCAATTTTATTATAATGGGTTTTTATTTAAATACCCAATCATTAACTCACCAAATAACTAAATTAAATTGAAATCATTTTAAAATAATATACGCGATACAACGTACAATGAAATGTAAAACAGGATTGCAAAACAGATGACGCGTAAAGGAAAGGTCTTGGAATCTCGGGTTGTCACAGTACATACGTGTGTACAGTAAGTAATGCTCGAGGTGACACGAATGAAATGATTTGGAATGTAATATATGAGTATACATAGTAGCATGTAACAGTAGCAAACGTAGAATGATGTTTAACTCCCGGGGACGAAACCTCTTTTAAGGGGGGTAGACTTGTAACATCCCAAAGTCGTTATATGTATATATGTTAAAATAAATATTTATAAATGTAATTGTTGTTAGAATGGTAACTAGGATTATGAACCTAGTTAAAGTGTAAGTAGGATTTTAACCTAAAGAATAGATTTTGGCCATAAAAATATAAACATCCAAACATGAGGGGCTAAAATGGAATGATTGGAAAGTTAAATTATAAAATCAAAATTTAAAACCCAAAAACACACTTAGGTGTGTGTGGGTGTCGACCAGAGAAGAAGAAAAGAAGGGGGAACCTTCTCAAACCCTAAATCAACAAATTGAAAGGCTAATTGGGGCTATAATTCGTGCATGAATCAAGATAATCAATCATCCATAATTGTCTAACATAAGGTAAGTTGAATTTCATGATTTGGTGATTGTTGTAGAAAGTGGGTTGCAACCAATCCAAGAGTTCATGTGAAATTAGTATGATTATGAGTTAGAATCACCTTATAGAACAAGAATTATGCTTGAATTTGGTTATCTTGATGATTAAAAATGAAAAACCCACTTGTAAGTAGTAGCATGAAGAAGTATAATGATCATGAAGGTGCCAAAAAATAGGTGTAACGTTAATGTATGAACTTGTATATGGAAGGGTATTGGTAGATAATTAATGTAGGATGATCATTATGTGAATTTGATTGATTATGATAATCCATGTTATGAAATAGGAAGAATATGCATACACTACTTGTACATTATGCTTAGGAAGTAGTACGCACACCAAGTGTTTGATGAAAAGTCTAGGTGAAATTAGAATGTGGGATTTTTAGAAAAAAAATTGATGAAACTAAATCTGTCCAGAAAGTTACAGCCAAACAAATCTTGTAAAAAATTGATGTTTATTCATTTTGTGATGGACTTCCAGGAACAACCTTTCAAACCCAACTGGAATTGCATTTTTTCGACAAAAATTGAATGTTTTATGAATTTTTCCGTACCGAATGTTTAGGCTACGTTTTCTGGCTGAATGTGCAGCCCATTACGAATGACATAACTCAATTTAGGAAGTGAGTTATGATCCCAAATTTTTATTGTAAGTAGCTTCAAGAGGTTATAAAAATCTCCAACTAGAATTATGTCAATCGGGTGATCAATGATTTTTAAATGAATTTTTCTGTGGGCAGCAGTCAGAAAGTGACGAATCTGATTGCTGCATAGTAAATGATTTTTTTATAAATTTTTGGTGGAAAGTTAGACTCTAAAAATTTAACACAATTATAACCCCTCCGAGGGGCATGTCACATAAAAATATCATAATTTTTGCAAGCTCGTAAGTACTGTAAACGGACGTCCCAAAACAACTTATTTTCAATGAATTGAGCTAGGCATTTTAGTGAATGAATTGACTAATGAAAGTCAAATGTGGAATATGAATTTGATATGATTGTTAATATATACAATCTTATATGCTAACAAGAATGTGGATGTAATGATATGAACTATATGGATCATGTCAAGATGGATGGAAGCACGAAAGGCTAACGGGTCAGGAAGACACAAGGAAGCGAATGCAAATACGGACGCGTAATGTAAGTTAATTCCGGACTTACCCTTTAGTTTTATAATGTATTGTTGTATGGTATTTATTGTGTGTTATGTAAGAATGTATGAATGTATGAATCAATGGTAGTACTAAGGTAAGTTTTTGTGGAAATGAGTCGAAAGTGGTTAAGAAAGGGTTTCCATCAAGTTTGGGTAAGAAATGAAATTACTACTTGATATCGTGCTTAAAGATGAAATAAGTAGTTATACATGTGGGTATGAGTTGATTGATGAAAGTAATTGGAACTCATAGGAGAGTATATCTATGAACACGTAAGGGTGGAGAACTATATGTATGTGATTTACATGTATTAGACGTGTGTGTTTAGGACTTGGATGTTATATTGTGTAAGATGTAAATTGTAGGTATGTGTACGAATAAAAGGGTATATATGCATGAATAGGGATTTGATTATATGCACGAACGAATGAGACTTGTTTATGCGTATACGTGGACTTACTCATATGAATGAAATCTAATGATGCTAACCGTTTTTCTATAGAGAATGAAATGGAAGTGTAGGTATACTAAAAATGGAAGTTGAAGGTTTGACAAGGAAATCCAACGATGGTGTTCGAATGGATGGACAAATGGATTAACATAAGCGAAAGCATGAGATGTTGACGCCTAATTATGCATATTTAAAACTTACGTAAGATGTCACCAGTTGCTAATGATGTGATTGTACGTGGTGTCTGCAGGTTGTGTAGAATTATAGGTTCTCATCATGGAGTGTAAGCGGTCGAAGATTGAGTCAAGACATGGATTGTAGGCGTGTGTGTGGTCACGTAATTTAATATAAGTGTGTCCGGTTTTATTCAATTTAGTGAAAAGTCTAATGTACTTAATGCAACAAAATGATTTAATGTATTTCCAAGTATGTTGGAATGAATATAATGAAAGAAATTTTTAAGTTCGTATTTCCGCTGCGACATTTGGTTAAAACGTGTTAGGGTCTTACACATTTCCTTCCGTATAGTGCCTCAAATGGTGTCATTTGTATGCTAGAATGATAACTGTTATTGTACGAGAACTCGACCAAAGGTAAGTGCGCGTCCCAATTACCACCGAAATCTATTGTCACGACCCCCGACCCACCCTGGACGGAATCGGGAGCCGCGAACATCCAAGTGGTACCGGTGATTATTTTGAAAAATATTGCAGCGGAAATTTCATCAGGACCGTGAGTTAGGAAAATATTAGAGTTTAGAAAACACCGGATTTTATTTATTAAATAGATGGAATAAACCCATGTTTTACAAAGGTAGCTTTAATAAGGGATAAACCCAATTACATAAAACAATATTTCTTAATTTAATTTAATAAAATAAGCCACTTCTTGAAGCCTTTCAGTGCCGTATCCATCTCTTACTCCAATCTACTGTAATTACCTGAAACGTGTTTTAAAAAGGTTTTGTCAGCAGGAAATACTGGTGAGTTCATTCATTTTTATTTAAAACGACTTGTTTGTTATAATTCACAGCATTAAGAGTTTTTATATTTGCTTCTTTAAGATTGGCAAAGACTTAATCACTGCAAAGTATAACTAGAAAACAGTGTTATAAGTTACAGTATTAAGAGCGATTACAATGTTTCCAGATATAAACCAACTACCCACGGTATTTATCACTCGACTCATTTCTGTGACTATGGTCATATCACCTATTGGCTACCCCGTTGTCCAATGGTGAAGATTATCAAGTAATGTATACAAAACCCCACAAACCGGCTGTAATTGGGGGTTTACAAAGACTTAATCCCGGTAATTATAACTTTGAAAATATTTAAGAATTTATAAAGCATTTTGATAAAAAGAGAATGAATCACATTATAAGCATGCAGATTTATACGGGCAGAGTTTAGCCTATTGATTAGTCTTGTAACCTAGTGCACACGAACTAGGTAAGTAACTAATACAGCATTTACGATAACTCACGAGATTAAAACCCTCACAACGAATGACAAAGTGCAATACTTAAACATCCATCGAATTAACGACGAATGACAAAGCATAACCCGAGTTTGAGCAGCACTTAAACATCCATTGGATTGTTTTAATCGATCGAACATTGAATCGTAGCAGCGATCGAGTTAATACCCGGAATCGTAGTAGAATTCTAGCTAGTGTGTGTTTGGTAGTAATCAGAAGATAACTTGATGCACGAATTGAATTTCTTCGTCGTTCCAACGGCAAAATGCAAGTCCCACACCCCTCTATTTATACTGAGAATTTGACCCTCTCGCGTGGCGCGAGGGGTCCACGTGGTTGCGCCGCATGGCGCGACGGGTCACATTTTATCATAGGGTTACCACGCGTGTTTCTAGCCTAGCTGAGTCGACGGAAATTGAAAATTCGATTTTGACAACAGACTGTGATGATAATCGTCAATGGGGAATACCCCCCCTGAGTTTTAGGGGCCCTGATCCTGATTCTGATTGTTATGAAAATTTTAGGATTTATACAGAATCACTTGGGGTTTTAATTCGGGTTTCTTATTGTACAAAATATAATAAGAAATAATAGTTTTGGTGAGAGTTGTTATGGTTTGGGATAAAAAGGGAATAAAACGGTGAGAAAAGAAAATAAACCCACTTTGTAACTTTAGGGTTCAACTAGAAAACCTTCTGGTAGAATTTTGGGTATAACTTCTGAGCTAAAATATATATATATATATATATATATATATATATAATGCACTTGTGTTAAGTATAGTACCCCTAATTCAACCTTGTCCCGATGTCCCGAGATCGAATCCCAACAACTTAGTCGGGCAGAGCCCTGACATATGTTTTGAGGCTCAGATCAATCGGAAAGGGTAGCGGTGATCGGGAGTTAAAATACTTAAAACGGGACAGTGCTTTATTATTATTATGGGGGAAATAATAAATAATATATATATATGAATAGAGTGAGAGAAGGTCTGTGTGAGACAAGAGAATCAACAATTTTTGTATGTCATGCTTTCTTATTTATAGTGGAAAGAATATTCTAAGCAAATTTTCAATTGTCCTAATTTTAGAACACGTAGACAATACCATGCATACACTTCGAAATTAATAGACACGTAGACATTTTTGAAATAGGATATGAAAGTTGATATGGGACACATGTTCAACCTTTAAATGTTTGGAAATATACATACTACACGTACACACTAAATTTCAATTTAGTTTTTATTATTTTATTCTTTCTAAATCTCGATCACATGTATACAAATCTCAATTCAAATGTTAAATTTTATATTTATTTTATTCTTATAATTAATTCACCTGCTTCACTTATTTGGCATGTATAACTTCTAAAATATGATGTTTTATAAAATAATGAATATGTCTTTAGAACGAGAATATTTTTGTCTACATTTTGAACCAAGTTTCATTAAAAACGGAGTAAGTCCAAATATAATGTATTTTTATAATTAACTTATTAAACGGTTCCTGGGCCCGTCCAGGTACTTCATATTTCTTACAGTCAACTTACCCGTAATCTACCCGTCTAATTATATGAGTTTATATACACTTTTATTTTATTTAGAAATGTCACCTATATACATGCCAAATTAATTAATATAATATTTCAACCAACTATATAAAATAGTGTTTAAAACTATTTAGGTTGAATATTTATATTAAAAATAAACTAGTTACTAGTGGTTAATAAATTTAACCAAACCTATAATTCTTATATAAAATTAGGAATGTTACATCCTCCCCACCTTGTTTTATATCTTGTCCTCGAGATTTGGGTTACGATATTTCTTTTAGACGTATGTCATATTTTAGTCAATAAAAACAATATTAAGGTAGATTACACAGAATTAAAATATCAAATTTTGTGAATACGAGTTATACAATAAGTAGGATTCAATGGTTCAACTGAATTAGTTCAAGAATTCGATGACAAACGAATGAGATGAAATGATATAATTTCCAAGGTGACTAGGTTCAAGCCAAAAGATATATGATCAAAATAGATATTTAAAATGAATGTGAAGGACTTTTTTGAATCAATAAAATTCTTTGTCAAAAGAAAGCTTACTTTGATTGGCAACTGAGGAAGACTTAGAATTGACAGGTTCCAAATGAAATAAAAGCATGAAAATGATTTGTCAATTATGATATGAGAAAAATAAATGTGCTGATATGAGTGAATTGCAAGGATACACGAAAAGACAATAAAGTTAGAGTATGATTGTCTTAATACATAATTGCATTAAGACGATTTTTTTTTTTTTGAGTTGAAAGACAGATGTGGTTTTGAATGATTCGAATGATTGTGATTAGCCCAAGCTATAAATTTATACCGATATCGCAAGGTGTCGTAATGATTGAAATAGTTCAATAATTATGGTGATCGAACAAATTCACCGTGTAATCAACTGAAAGCTTTTAATGAAAACTCTAGGGGTTTACGTCTCTGATCTACATAACTCGTTTGTTGATCTTGATACATAATACTTCTATAAGTATTTAGTAGTTGTGGAATATTAAACAAGATGAACAATTACTTATAAGTATAAAATGTCTTGTCCATGAATACTTAGGCATTTATTTAGATAATTTTATTCGTCCCTCTAATTCTTGTATTGTTTTATGAAAATATGTCTTCTCCTTATAGTACAAAGTATATATAAAAAATATTTTTATATATAATTTAAAATTTGCTAAATAAGTATGATGACTTAATTTATATACATTCACTAGTCATTATCATGGTTGGATATTGGTTAGTGTTGCCTTGTTTAAGCATGGGTGATCAGTCCATGCCTAACTAAGGCTAGGCTATCCAATACCTGCCCCTGACAATAATCCTAGTACCTAAAATAATACTAATACTACTACTATTAATATATTATTACTAATAATAAAACTAATATTAATTACCAATAATAAATAACTAAATATAAAATTAAATAAGAGTATACCTCAAACATAATAAAAATATAAATTCTTCACCTCAATGGTTTAACAAGAATTTTTAAATATAGTAATACTATATTATAAATTTACTTATGTAAGTTTCCATATATAATCAATTAAATTTATGTTTTTTTAAGAAATTCATTGATATCAAAGAGTCATCGTTTTGCAATAATGCGGTTCACAGTGCAAAAAGCGGAATGATATTTGAGTTTGGATAAAATAACAAATCGGAATGAAGCCCTCCAGTGGTCTTCATAAATCAAACGAACCACATGCGTAACAAACAGTGCATGTGTAACGTGTAGATTTACCAAGAAATGAAATAGATCAATATTCATTACTATGAAAGAAATCCTCATGGTATGATGACCATTAGGGGAAGTAGAAACACGAAAGTCAACTCATTATATGCAAAAGTCAGAAAAAGAAATATAAGAACTTTATCTGGAATTTCGTGTGATAACCGTTTTTAAGTGACATTACCAGGGAATGTTGAATAAAATGAAATAGAGGATTTGCAAAGGTATGTAACTACTTTTTCAATGCTAATAATTATGACTCTAATTAGACTGTGCACCGATGGTTGTGAAATCTTATTCCAACGTACCTCAGCGAGATTCATGTTGTTTGTAGGATCATATGGCAAAGTGCTTCTTTTTTATTAGTAGTTCTTCTACTGACGGAATTAGCATTGGTGTCATCGTGCCTAATTTATATTTTCCAAAGGTCTTGCCTTGGAAGTCGTGTGTGATATACTTCAACATCTGTGGACGTATAATTTAAGTTTCATGTGTTTTCTTATGCACTAGCACAACTTTACATGCTTCTTACTTTCGTTAATAGTTTATGGTAACGCATTTGGAAATTCTTATACTTTTGATGGTGTCCCAACTTAAAGGGTTTCCATTGTTTATATTGTCGCACGAGTTACGAGGCAGATGATCAAACGAAATAATGTTTGATATCGGAATTATAGATATATGCAAGAGATTCCTGATAAAGAAATCTAAATTTATTATTGACACATATGCTTGTGCTTTATTCTTAATTGGCTTTTGAAATTTCTTATAGGTATACATATCTATATAATCATATATTTCACATGCTATAATATACATACCCTTCATA
The DNA here is from genome assembly GCA_030545235.1 of Helianthus tuberosus. NCBI lineage: Eukaryota > Viridiplantae > Streptophyta > Magnoliopsida > Asterales > Asteraceae > Helianthus > Helianthus tuberosus. Next base: position 14,602 of record JARYGA010025285.1, on the reverse strand, counting down.
AGGTCAATGTTTTTAAGAGATTCTTATTCCCACAAACAGGTCAAATATCAGGTCATGATACTATTTAGGGAAATCTTGTCACTTGTATGACATATTATATACCCCGTCTTATCCGGTTCTCGCCGGAGAGGTAACTTCAGTATATCCGGACAAACTGGAGAGTCTGCTACACCCTACCCAGTCTTGCCGGAGAAAATTTGTATATTCCCATAAATAGTATTTTTAAAAGTGCCTCTTTTATTAGGCTTTTATCCAGAATTAGGGAAATTTGTATTCCCGTAACATATATTATTCTAGACCAAGTAATATCAATAAGCAAGAATTAATAGCAATTAAGTGCTATTGCCTGCAATGTTCTAATCGTCATTCTTACAGCATACCAAAATCCATCATACTTTATTTACACAAGTACTTAGATTATCTAGAAGCTGATACTAAGGCATCTTTTCTTAAGTTAAAGTCTAAATGTTATCATGTGTGCTACCAGTTTAATAGCAATCTCCTAACTCTTTTATATAAGTTTAGGTATTATTATCACAACACCTATTGACTTAAAGCAGTGGCTCTGATACCACCTTTTGTCACGACCCCCGACCCACCCTGGACGGAATCGGGAGCCGCGAACAGCCAAGTGGTACCGGTGATTATTTTGAAAAATATTGCAACGGAAATTTTATCAGGACCATGAGTTACGAAAAATATCAGAGTTTAGAAAACACCGGATTTTATTTATTAAATAGATGGAATAAACCCATGTTTTACAAAGGTAGCTTTAATAAGGGATAAACCCAATTACATAAAACAATATTTCTTAATTTGATTTAATAAAATAAGCCACTTCTTGAAGCCTTTCAGTGCCGTATCTATCTCTTACTCCAATCTACTGTAATTACCTGAAACGCGTTTTAAAAAGGTTTTGTCAGCAGGAAATACTGGTGAGTTCATTCATTTTTATTTAAAACGACTCGTTTGTTATAATTCACAGCATTAAGAGTTTTTATATTTGCTTCATTAAGATTGGCAAAGACTTAATCACTGCAAAGTATAACTAGAAAACAGTGTTATAAGTTACAGTATTAAGAGCGATTACAATGTTTCCAGATATCAACCAACTACCCACGGTATTTGTCACTCGACTCATTTCTGTGACTATGGTCATATCACCTATTGGCTACCCCGTTGTCCAATGGTGAAGATTATCAAGTAATGTATACAAAACCCCACAAACCGGCTGTAATTGGGGGTTTACAAAGACTTAATCCCGGTAATTATAACTTTGAAAATATTTAAGAATTTATAAAGCATTTTGATAAAAAAGAGAATGACTCACATTATAAGCATGCAGATTTATACGGGCTGAGTTTAGCCTATTGATTAGTCTTGTAACCTAGTGCACACGAACTAGGTAAGTAACTAATACAGCATTTACGATAACTCACGAGATTAAAACCCTCACAACGAATGACAAAGTGCAATACTTAAACATCCATCGAATTAACGACGAATGACAAAGCATAACCCAAGTTTGAGCAGCACTTAAACATCCAATGGATAGTTTTAATCGATCGGACATTGAATCGTAGCAGCGATCGAGTTAATACCCGGTATCGTAGTAGAATTCTAGCTAGTGTGTGTTTGGTAGTAATCAGAAGATAACTTGATGCACGAATTGAATTTCTTCGTCGTTCCAACGGCAAAATGCAAGTCCCACACCCCTCTATTTATACTGAGAATTTGACCCTCTCGCATGGCGCGAGGGGTCCACGTGGTTGCGTCGCGTGGCGCGACCAGTCACATTTTACCATAGGGTTACCACGCGTGTTTCTAGCCTAGCTGAGTCGACGAAAATTGAAAATTCGATTTTGACAACAAACTGTGATGATAATCGTCAATGGGGAATACCCCCCCCCCCCCCTGAGGTTTTAATTAGGGTTTCTTATTGTACAAAATATAATAAGAAATAATAGTTTTGGTGAGAGTTGTTATGGTTTGGGATAAAAAGGGAATAAAACGGTGAGAAAAGAAAATAGACCCACTTTGTAACTTTAGGGTTCAACTAGGAAACGTCCTGGTAGAATTTTGGGTATAACTTCTGAGCTGAATATATATATATATATATATATATATAATGCACTTGTGTTAAGTATAGTACCCCTAATTCAACCTTGTCCCGATGTCCCGAGATCGAATCCCAACAACTTAGTCGGGCAGAGCCCTGACATATGTTATTAGGCTCAGATCAATCGGAAAGGGTAGCGGTGATCGGGAGTTAAAATACTTAAAACGGGACAGGGCTTTATTATTATTATGGGGGGGAATAATAAATAAAATATATATATGAATAGAGTGAGAGAAGGTCTGTGTGAGACAAGAGAATCAACAATTTTTGTATGTCATGCTTTCTTATTTATAGTGGAAAGAATATTCTAAGCAAATTTTCAATTGTCCTAATTTTAGAACACGTAGACAATACCATGCATACACTTCGAAATTAATAGACACGTAGACATTTTTGAAATAGGATATGAAAGTTGATATGGGACACATGTTCAACCTTTAAATGTTTGGAAATATACATACTATACGTACACACTAAATTTCAATTTAGTTTTTATTATTTTATTCTTTCTAAATCTCGATCACATGTATACAAATCTCAATTCAAATGTTAAATTTTATATTTATTTTATTCTTATAATTAATTCACTTGCTTCACTTATTTGGCATGTATAACTTCTAAAATATGATGTTTTATAAAATAATGAATATGTCTTTAGAACGAGAATATTTTTGTCTACATTTTGAACCAAGTTTCATTAAAAACGGAGTAAGTCCAAATTTAATGTATATTAACTTATTAAACGGTTCCTGGGCCCGTCCTGGTACTTCATATTTCTTACAGTCAACTTACCCGTAATCTACCCGTCTAATTATATGAGTTTATATATACTTTTATTTTATTTAGAAAGGTCACCTATATACATGCCAAATTAATTAATATAATATTTCAACCAACTTTATAAAATAGTGTTTAAAACTATTTAGGTTGAATATTTATATTAAAAATAAACTAGTTACTAGTTACTAGTGGTTAATAAATTTAACCAAACCTATAATTCTTATATAAAAATAGGAATGTTACATCTATGAAACACGAGAGAAGCATGTCTTCAAGGGTGCGAATCGTTCTTTCAGTCTGACTGTCGGTTTGGGGATGGAAAGCGGTACTTAGATTAAGAGTAGTACCGAGAGCAGATTGAAACGTTTCCCAAAGACACGAGGTAAACTGACCATCGCGGTCATAGATGATGTCACGAGGCGTCCCGTGTCGACAAATTATCTCGTCGGTGTATATTCGGGCTAATTTTTCTACCTTAAAGTCTTCTCGTATCGGTAGGAAGTGAGCTGATTTGCTCAAACGGTCAACGACAACCCAGATGTTGTCATGACCTGATTGAGTACGCGGGAGTTTCGTTATAAAATCCATAGCTATACTCTCCCATTTCCACATCGGGATCTCGGGTTGTACGAGTATGCCAGAGGGGTGTTGATGCTCAGCCTTGACTTTGGAACAAGTCAGGCATTTTGAAACATAGAGAGCGATATCCTTCTTCATGCCCGGCCACCAGTACTTGTAGCGCATGTCCTGGTACATCTTGTCAGCACCGGGATGAATAGAATACCGAGATTTGTGGGCTTCATCCATCAGAAGTTGTCGCAAATTGGTACGCTTGGGAATCCAAATTCGGTCCAAATAATGAAAGATACCATTTGATTTATTCTCGAGTTGGGCGCCATTGTTTAGAATCCTTTCTTTCTTCAAAGTCCGTGAGCGGCTAATCATCTCGGTTTCACCCCGGTGTAGGTAGTTGTTAATTCTAGGGTTTCAATTTGTTCTTGTTTCAACTTAGTGACAATTTGTGTTTGATTTTTGAAACTTTTGACAATAGTGTTACATTTGTTGCGAATTCGTAAATTGTCGAACGATGTTAAAAGTTATGACTTTGCGAAATGGTGATATGTAATTGTGCATTGTCATTGTTAGGATTTACTTGTGTTGATTACAAAGTGTCTTTTTGTCCGTTCTTCGGGACGTTGATAGCTAGTAGCACCTAAGTCACGGTACACTAAATCCGTTAATCGAATGCATTTGAGTTGAATCTAAAACTTGTAGAAATCCTAAGTTAGCAATTACCGAAACCGGGTGTGATTCCTTTTTAATTATTATTGTTCTAGTAGCCAAATTTCTTGCAATCGTTAATCTTTAGTTGTTAATCATTTTAATCAATTCACTTAGTTTAATTTCACATCTCTCTACTAAACAAAAATACAAAAATATATCATAGCAAGCTTCATAATAGTGACACCCTTTCATAATTCAATCTAATCCATACGCAAACCACATACTCTTCGTGGTTCGACCCCTTACTACCACTAACTATCTATTAAGGGTAATTTGGGCTTATAAATCTTATCTTTGACCGGAGCGCGACACTCCGATCAAATTTTGGTGCCGTTGCCGGGGAGTGCGTGCGCTTTGTGTTTGGATATTGTTTGAATTTGTGTGATTATCTGTTTAATTTATTTAGCTTTCTTTTTGCATTTTGTCTTTTTCTTTGTTACGCGGGTGTGTTACTTGTGCAGGTTATAGGTAGTGCATGCATACGCGGAACTCCGGGAGGACTTCACCTTTAGTCTACGAACCGGAAATTGAAAGGGTAGCAAGAAGAAACCTAGCAAGCCGGTTAGAAGCAACACTCGCTTCTAATCAAACCACCAACCAAACACCACAACATACACCATCCATTGAAACCGATTCAATGGCGAACCAAAACTCAAACCAAAATCAAAACCTCAACTCGAACCAATTCCAATACCGAAGCAACTTCAAGCCCGCTCCAAATATGCAACCTATACCTCCCGAGCAACCGGGTGGTAATAACAACAATACCGGACCACCTACACCACCTTTCCAAAACCAAAATCCCAACAACAATCAAAGAACACCTCAACAACAAAACCTTCATAGACACAATTCCCTACCCATCAACCTAGATGACCGGAATGTCAATTCCGACCGTCGGGGAAATCGTGATCGCGGCAATCCCGCAAATGAAGACCCATTCTTCAACATCCATGACTTGAGGAATGCAATCCCCGATGATGAACCATATAGTGTTCCCGGTTATCAATCACCGGAACATGTGAGTGTTCATACGGAAAATTCGGACGCCGGGGGATACTATGATGATAGAGCTAATGATGATGAAGATTGGGGCTACGTGAATAGGGGAAATGTCTACAATGCTAGAAGGTATGATGATGAGGAATTTGGCTACCAACATGCCAATTACGTTGGGGATGACGAATACGGTTACGGAGGTGGAAGAAATGATGGTTATGGGAACAACCGTCAACCACGAAACAATGACCAACGGAACCGGAATGATGGGTTTTATAATAACAACAACAATGCAAACCCTAACCGGATTCCTCGTTTCGTGGGAGGTGGTAACCCAAGGGATAATAGAAGAGAGGATCGAAGACATGATCGAAGAGGCGAAAGACGGGATAATAGAAGACCGGGTGATCAAGAAGTTAACGGTCCACATCGTCGTCAACGACCTCCACGGGGAGTGAATGATCATTTCAGGCCGGTTGTCACCGAGAATGACTCACCAATCGTTTGTGAGAGGAGGATGTTTGATTGTAAACCACATTACATCAACAAACTTCCTCATTTTAATGGAAGATCTAATGACGAACCGTACACACATCTGACAGAGTTTTCTTCCATCTGCGGCACTATAGGGGGGCATAACTTTGCACTAGATGAGGTTAAACTTCGTTTGTTCCAATTCTCATTGAAATACAAAGCGAAGCAATGGTTCCTTACACTCCCGGCCAATAGCATCCGCACATGGGGAGAAATGCAACAAGCTTTTCTAGATGAATACTATTCTATGGCGAAGACCGATGATGCTCGTGATGAAATTAGGTCTTTTCGCCAATTATCGGGTGAGCCGTTGCATGAAGCTTTTACAAGATTCAAAGAAATGATGCGGAGATGCCCACATCATCAAATTGAGAAGTGCGAATTGGTGAAGTGTTTTGTGCGAGGGTTGGATGACACAACATGGAATCGTCTCGAGTCGACAAGTAACGGGACTCTTTTGAGCAACCATGAAGACGACAATTGGGAATTCTTGGAACGAATGAGTAAACGTTCAAAAGAGAAAGAGTCGGCCGATCGAGCCAAGAAACATCCTATTTCCCGTTCACTTCCCGATCTTGACTCTAAAGATCGGATTTCCACCTTCGAACGGGAAATGGCTCGAATGAAGAAAAAGGAAGTAAATGCGGTTCAATTCGAGGTATGTGAAGGTTGTGGGGATATTGGGCATACCACCGAGCAATGTCCAACGGGGTCGAGTGGCTACACCGAAGAAGTCAACCAAGTGTATGGAGATAGGAAGCAATATGATATGAACTCCAACACTTACCATCCGGGGTTGAGAAATCACCCTAATTTCCGATATGGTAATGCCTCAAATCAAATGAACCCGAATTTTCAATCGGGGAATCAAGGTGGTCAAGGAGGATCTTCATATAACAATCGACAAGGTGGTTACCAAAGGAATTACAACCAAGGTGGTAACCAAGGCTATCAAAATCGTGAAGGTAATTACCAACGTGGTTACAACCAAAGTGGAAATGGGGGCAATTCTTCTAACTCTCAAAGTGACGACCCGTTCAATTCCAAAATGGACGCTCTCATGAATGCTATGACCACCCTTACAACCGAAGTAAGGAAAGAATTTGAAGTGCGGGATAAATCTCATAAAGCGTTGGAAAAGCAAGTGGGGCAACTTGCTCAAGAGATGGCTCAAATTCGTGGAAGTGGAGGAGGACTTCCAAGCAATACCACAGTGAACCCTAAGCATCAAGGGTCGAACTCGAAAAATACACGTGAGGTACCAATAAATAAAATTTCTTTACATAGTGGTCGAGTCATAGATAGTGGTGTCGAGCCACCACCACCCGAGTTTGTTGAAGGGGTGGTGGAAGATGCGAGTGATGATGAAGGTAAAAATGGTCAAACGGGTCCAAAGAAAAATGACGTAAAAATTAATAATACTACACCCGTTGTGACCATTCCCGTCCCAAAAGCTAAGGAAAAGGGTGTGGAAGTTAATACCGCCCCTTATCCCGAAGCCTTGTTGGGACCATCTAAGAAAGTGGTAAACAAACGAGGCCCACAACAAGAAGAGATGTGGGAAATTTTTAAACAAGTCAAAATCAACTTACCACTCTTAGATGCAATTAAGCAAGTACCTTCATATGCTAAATACTTGAAAGATTTATGCACACAAAAGCGAACTCACAAGTTTCCTAAGAAACTTGATTTAACTGAAAATGTGAGTTCGATTCTTTCGGGTGCACTCCCACCAAAACTTCAAGATCCGGGGGCGCCCATTATTTCAATACAAGTTGGGGAATTCAAAATGACACGAGCACTTTTGGATCTTGGGGCAAGTGTGAGTATCTTGCCGGGTAGTTTATATGACCAATACGATTTTGGTCCACTTCAAGTATCGAACACCACCGTGGTGTTAGCCGACTTAACCCCTAAACTACCCCGTGGGATAGTCACGGATGTAATAGTCAAGGTCGAGGACTTTTACTATCCGGTGGACTTTCTTGTATTAGATTATGTCTCCTTAGACCGAACCAAGCAACCAACGGTGATCCTTGGTCGACCATTTTTGGCAACATCGAATGCCCAAATTAATTGCAAATCGGGCACGGTCGACATGACTTTTGGTAACCGTCGGTTGCGGTTAAATGTTTTTTCAGAATTGACGGATCCTCTAGTTAGCGGTGAATGCTATATGGCGGACATCGTTGACGAGTGTATACCTCTATGCGACATTAGTGTCGAAGAGGAAAACACAATAGAGGAATGTTTCATGTTTGACAGGTTGCAAGGAGAAACGAATCGGAGCATGGATGAAGAGGTGGAAGAGTTGGAGGTTATGGCGGCAAAGGAAGGAAGGCCCACTTGGACACATCAAGTGGAAAGTCTTCCGGAAACCATTGACACGAAGTTGAAGCCGTCATTGGAAGAACCTCCGGTGTTGGAGTTGAAGGTGCTACCCAAGCATCTTAAGTATGCTTATGTGGGTGAAGGTAGCACGCTTCCGGTTATTATCGCATCAAACTTAACCGGGGAGCAAGAAGAGAAGTTGATGAAAGTATTGGTCATCCATAGAGCCGCTATCGGGTGGACCATTGCGGATTTGAAGGGAATTAGTCCGTCGGTGGTGATGCACAAGATCATCACGGAAGATGGTATGAATCCTTCTCGCGACACACAAAGAAGATTAAATCCGACTATGCGAGAAGTTGTCAAGAAGGAGGTATTAAATTGGCTAGATGCGGGTATTATATACCCTATCTCGGATAGCCAATGGGTGAGCCCGACACAAACAGTTCCGAAGAAGGCGGGTATTCAAGTCGTCACAAATGACGCAGGTTAAGAGGTCGCCACTCGGCCGGTAACCGGGTGGCGTATTTGTATTGACTATAGGAAGTTAAATGCTGCAACTTCCAAAGATCATTTCCCTTTACCATTTATTGACCAAATTGTTGAGAAATTAGCCGGACAAAAATTTTATTGTTTTTTGGATGGTTATTCCGGATACAATCAAATTGCTATACATCCGGAAGACCAAGCAAATACTACTTTTACTTGTCCATACGGTACCTTCGCATTTAGGCGAATGCCCTTTGGACTTTGTAATGCCCCCGCCACCTTTCAAAGGTCTATGACGAGTATCTTTTCAGATATGGTGGGGGAGTCTTTAGAAATCTTCATGGATGATTTCTCGATATTTGGGTCATCATTTGATGCATGCCTTGGCCAACTTGAAAAAGTTTTGCAAAGATGTGTTGAGAAAAAATTGGTTTTGAGTTGGGAAAAGAGCCATTTTATGGTTCAAGAGGGAATAGTGTTGGGACACGTGGTGTCAAGTCGTGGGATAGAGGTTGATCGTGCAAAGGTACAAGTCATATCTACTTTACCATATCCCACGACCGTTAAAGGTGTTAGGTCATTTCTAGGTCATGCGGGTTTTTACCGGCGATTTATTAAGGGTTTTAGTGATATAACAAAGCCTTTATGTAATTTGTTGTTAAAAGACCAACCGTTTGATTTTAATGAAAATTGCCAAAATGCTTTTAACAATTTGAAAGAGAAGTTAGTTGAGGCCCCAATCTTGCAATCGCCAAATTGGTCTTTACCTTTTGAAATTATGTGCGATGCAAGTGATTATGCGGTGGGGGCCGTCTTGGGACAAAGGGTTGAAAAGAAACCCGTTGCTATATACTACGCGAGTAAGACTCTTTCGGATGCACAATTAAATTACACCACTACCGAAAAAGAGCTACTTGCGGTGGTATATGCTTTGGATAAATTTCGGGCATATATATGGGGTAGTAAAGTGATTATTTATTCTGATCACACTGTAGTTAGGTACCTCATGGAGAAGAAAGATGCAAAACCGAGGTTAATCCGATAGGTGTTGTTGCTCCAAGAGTTCGATTTGGAGATACGGGACAAAAAGGGTACCGAGAATGTTGTGGCGGACCATTTGTCCTGGTTGATGGTTGAAGAGGATCCGAAGTCTTTAGATATCAATGAGTCTTTCCCAGATGAGCACATAATGAAATTAGATAAATTGTCATGGTATGCTAACATTGTCAATTATCTTGTTACAGGTGATATGCCGGCACATTGGGATAGACGGAAGAGGCAACACTTCATGTCCCAAATCAAGTACTATCGGTTGGAAGAACCGCATTTGTGGAAGGAGTGTGCGGATCAAGTGATAAGAAGATGCATAGATGATGAAGAAATTTCATGCGTGTTACAGCATCTACATTCGTTTGCGTGTGGTGGCCATTTTAGTGGTCACAAAACGGGTCATAAAGTGTTGAATAGTGGCCTTTATTGGCCTACTATTTTTAAAGACGCAAATGAGTTTTCTAGAAATTGTGTAGAGTGCCAAAAACTAGGGGGTATTTCAAAAAGAGATGAGATGCCCATGCAACCAATCCTTGTAGTTGACATTTTTGACGTATGGGGAATTGATTTCATGGGCCCATTCCCAAATTCTTATGGCAATTTGTACATCTTGGTGGCCGTTGACTATGTGTCAAAGTGGGTTGAAGCAATAGCCACCAAGACGAACGACCATTCCGTAGTGTGTAATTTTGTTCAAACCAATATTTCTCAAGGTTTGGGATTCCTCGTGTCATCATAAGTGATGGAGGATCTCATTTCAAAAATTTTCGGTTTGGAAAACTTCTAAAACGGTTTGTTGTTGACCATAGGATTGCTACCCCCTATCACCCGCAAACAAGCGGGCAAGTTGAGGTGTCAAATAGGAAAATCAAAGAGATTTTGCAAAAGACCGTGCGGGCGGACCGTAAGGATTGGTCAATTAAATTGAACGATGTTTTATGGGCCTACCGTACGGCACATAGGACACCTATTGGCACTACACTTTACCGGTTGGTTTATGGTAAAAATTGTCATTTACCGGTGGAACTTGTGCACAAATCGTTATGGGCCATTAAAGAAGTTAATGTTCAATATGACGATGCAGGTAAGGAAAGGAAACTCAAGCTATGTGAGTTGGAGGAGCTAAGGGAAATGGCATATAAATGCGCATCTAAATACAAGGACGGGATGAAGAAGGCGCATGATGCCAAGTTGAAAAAGAAAGAGTTCGAGGTGGGGCAAAAGGTGTGGCTCTACAATTCGAAACTCAAATTCTTTCCCGGAAAGCTCCGAAGCAAATGGATGGGACCCTATGTGATCACCCGGGTCGGACAATTGGGTGATGTTACAATCGAGGACCCGAAGGATGGGATACGGCAAACGGTTAATGGTCACCGACTAAAACTGTTCCTCGACGGTAACGGAAAAGTGGACGAAAACAAGGAATTGGTGAGCTTTGTGGTAAGCACACCGATTTACGAGGTCGACTAACAAGGACCGGTAACATTTTGTGTAAAGTTATGTACAAATTATTTATTTGTTTGTGTGTTTTTGTGTTAATCGTTTCGTTTCATACTAATCTCTCTTGAGTGTGTGAAGTCCGGACATCATAAAACGGGTCATGAAGACACAAGGTATGTTTTTAGGCTTTGTTATGTGCATCGAGGACAATACACGAATTTTCGGGGGGGTGGTAGGGCCGTTAACGGTTTTCGTTTTTTTTTTTTTTTTTAATTTGAAAAATATAAAAATTGATTTTCGGAGAACGGTCGCCGACGGTGGGTCTTCTAGTCGCCTACGGTCTTTCTAAGTTGTCCGTCGCCCAATTTTGACCGTAGACAGCTACATAAGCCGTCGGCCCACATTACAATTACACTAACCGTCGCCGACGGCATGTATGACCGTCGCCGACGGTCGCTCTAAATTGCTCCGACGCTGAACCGGGTTAAGAGCCAAGGATCGAACCCAAAACTATTTCACACCGCCAAACTTGTCTCAAAACTCAATTTTAACTTAATATGTGACCTGAATTCCATGTCACAACAGTTACACATTCAATTAACCCCAACTGATCAGAGCCATACGTTATTCTTCTCTCATTGTTCTTCATCTTCTTCACAAACACCTTCAAGAACCCTAATCTTCCTCTTCTTGTAACTCTCTCAATTCTCAGCCAAATCTTTTGATTCTTGAGCCTAAAGTGTGTAGTTTTTCAAGAGGAACAAAACCCCCATAACGATTTCCATCAATTCTTGCTCGTTTGCAAGATTTCTGGGTGTGAGTTTTTAGGGTTTTGAAGAGTGTTCATCCAAATCTTTTGCATTGCACTTTTTCTTAGTTCTTCGTGTTTATCTACACTCAAGGTATGAAATTTCAGTAAATTTATGCATGATTGTTATGTACATTGTTGATTTCTTTCGAAATTTTAAGCCTAGTGTTTAAGAGTAGATTGTTTATCATAATGTATGATGTTTTAGCATAAATTCAAGAATGTTGGTTTGATTTGGGTGGGTTTTGAGCATACTTTAGTCTTGGTGATGTGATTACACTAGACTTTTGCATGATTGAGCATAATGTGATGTTGAATATTGTTGAAACCATGAAATTTTGCGAAAATCTTATGAATAAACATGTTTAATTGATATAGATGATAAGATGTGCGACTTTGGAAGTTTAAAAAGGCGATTTTACATCTAATTATTAATAAAGATTCAACATTGCATCTTATGTTCAAAGTTTGAGATTGGTTGAAGATTTTGGGGTGTGCTAATTGTTCTTTATTGTCTTTGGATTGTAGATATGTCTGGAAGAAGCAAGAAAGCAAAGACCTCCGGTCAAGGTTCATCTTCAGGAGCCGGTTCAGGCTCAGGGATATATCAAAGGCGTTGGGAACAACTAAGCAATGTAAATGAAGGTGATGGGCAATTGATTCGACAAGATTGGGATTGGGAAGAGGCAAAGAATAGTCAGTCAGCTTCAGTTTGGAAAGACGAGAAAACAAAGGCTCTTTCACGGTACAAAAATAAGAGGCTAGAAGCTAAGATGTGGAAGATGAAGATGGTTACGGGTGTTTCAAAACCCGTACCCGAACGGGCAGTATGTGAGCGTATAGTAGATGTCGAGGAGTTTCGGAAGATCGGCATAGTGCAGAGGTTTGAAAAGCTTGGTTGGGAACGGGTGATTGACTGGTGTGATGATATCACCACTCGAGTATATTTGGGGGTAGTTTGTGAATGGCTGTCTACTCTCTGTTTCGAAAATTCCGATAGGCCGGCTCATAGGTGGAAATTGATTGGTAACATTGGAAAAAGTCAAATGATCATGTCCTTCGAGCATATGAATGCTATTGCGAGATTTGACTCGCTTGGGGTCGAAGCTTATGACTACTATGGGTATGATCAATTTTTGGATAACAAGAAAAACGACGTTGATCCCGCGAGGCTTTTAGAGGACACACTACCGGGTTCTGGGGGTACAGGTGATTCAAGAACCCATTTGTCTTTGATGGGAAAGATACTCCAAGGTATCTCGTTAGAGAACATTATGGTACGGTTCGGAGACCGTGGAACGGTGAAGGCACCCGACTGTCGGGTTTTGCATGCATTGTTATATGGGAGGCCCAAGCTCTCGTGGCGTCAAATTGTTATGATCAACACATGGGATACACGGGAATCGTTTAAACGAAAGATGATTCCCTATGCAAGGTTGATTAGCGCCATGATTCTCCAACAGAATGCCTTACCTCCGGAGTCGTTATGGGTGTCTAAACCCATTGATCAGTTCAACTTCACCTCTATAAGGCGACATTGGAAGATAACCATGAAAGCTTTTGGGCATCTGCACATGGTTGAAGATGAACAAGGAGATCGTTACCGATTCAATGATAAAGAGGGTGATGAAGAGGGTGACGAAGAAGAAGAAGGCGATGAGGAGATGCCTGATGTTGAGGAGGAGACGGATCCTTCTGGTCCACGGGGACCGAGGCAAAGGTATAGGAGGAAGCATCGGGAGATTTCTGCCAATGTGGCAGACTTTGTGAACGAAAGGAAGATACCGTCGTACCGGTTGTGGACCCGTGGAAATCAAGCGGTCTACGACAATGTGTCGGCGGGTATTGGTGAAGCAAGAGAGTACCATGCTAGTAGGAGCGAATGGGAAGAGGCGCAAGGGGTGTACTCGCAGCAACAATGGGGTTTTCAAGCATCTTTCCGCGAGAGGGTGGAAAAGCAGTTGGAGGAACATCAGCTACAACATGCGTTACAACAGTCACAAATGGAACGCATGATACAGTTGCAAGAGGAAGAAAGGGCCCATAGACGGGCATGGGAAGAAGATGAGGCTAGGCGCCAAACCGCACAAAGAGAGTTGGACCAACGCCGATGGGGAGCGTTGGCTTTCTCTAACCAAATGGCGATTAATAACTTCAAGGTGCTCCATGATCAAGAGCGCCATCAAAGAGATTATCAAGCCGGTCTCCCATATGTTGAACACTCGGGGTGGACCGATTACCCCAATCTTCCTCATCCGCAGGGCCTACCCGATCCAACCCCTCATTGGCCCGAAGTCGTTGGCTCGAGTTTTGTTCCGATGCTGTACCAACCGCCGCCACAAGGAGAGTCGAGCCCATTAGATAACTATAGGGATATGCTTGAGGCCCTCACTGGTTATCCATACCAGTCGAACCCGCCAGTAAACCCTAATGAGAGATATCAGCGGTAGAGGCGAGGTATGTCTTTTGTTGTTGTTGTTGTTGTTGTTGTTGTATATTATTTTTTATTTTCGTTATTTTCATTTTGTTATTTAAATTCTCGCCTAGTTAAATGAACGTTGTGGGTGTGTTCCCTATATAACCCTCACGAGACCTCTCGTCCTCCCAAGCTATTGGGGGGTTTAAAAGGGTTTGTTGCATAAGCTAAATGCAACCGTGATTCCTACAAAAGTGAGTTAGGTTTGTTGTTGTTGTAATTTATTTTCCACATAAATCAAAGTGAAATAACGTATAGCTTGGTAATATTTTCATAAAAGTGGTAGAACTAG
>JARYGA010025284.1:0-23983 GCA_030545235.1 Helianthus tuberosus | reverse complement strand
GCAATTAATGCAATAACGTAACCTCCAAGCCATTCTTTGAATTCAAGTATAAATAGACCAACTTGTGAGCTTCCAACATTGTTCAGCTTCGTCCCTTTCTTTCTCTCTCGCTCACTCTATGATATATATACACCCAATTTTCTTTAGCTATTCACCCCTAAATCCTACAAAGCCCTGCCCCGTTTTAAGTATTGTAACCCATGATCACTGAGTCGATACCCTGTCCGATTGATTTAAACGCATGTCAAGGCTCTGCCCGACTAAATACGTTGGGGTTCTGCCTCGTGACGTAGGGATAAAATTGAATTGGGTTACTATACTCAGCACGAATGCATTATATATTTTATTAAATAGTTCAAGAGTTATACCCAAAATATAACAACCCTCCTAAAATATTTAGAACACCCCTATACGTCCTAAAATACACCTCGTATACGAAAAGTGGGCTCCAAATACTTTATTTTTATAAAAATTTAATAAAAACAAAATTTTAATGTCACTCGCGGGGCGCGACAACCACCCTTGAGTTCGTCGCGGGCCGCGACAGCTAGCCACCAGGGCGTATCGGGTGACACCACGTGGCGCAATGCGTGTCGAGGCTATAGGGCCGACTCAGCATAGCTAGGCCCTACTACCCCTAGCTCGCGGGCCGCGAAGACCCTTGTGGTCTCTTTCATGGGGCGTGAGGAACTCGATTTCCAGCCTATAAATGAGATCGATCAGTTTCATTTTTCGTCGTTCAATTCTTTTCGATTCTCTCTCAATTCTGAAGTAGTAAGAATTATACCCGGGCATTATACCCCCCCCAAATTAGCGAAGCTCTGCCTCGTTGTAAGTATTTTAACCCCCGGTTATGTATTAGATACGCTGCCCGATTGATCTAGCGCTCCGTAACGGCTGTTGAGGCTCTGCCCAACGTAGTCGTTGGAGTTTTGTCTCGGAGAGGGTATAACAAATATAAGTTGGGTTATTATACTAACGCGAGTGTATTGTTTAATTTATAGATTATAGTCAGGAATCCACAGGAAATTATCTATGATAGCAATGTGAGTAATCTTCTTTTTGCTAACTGTTTTTACAAAACCTCAATCGATTTACATTATATTAAACAGTGATTGAGTATTTGTATTCTACAATTATCGTCGGTATGTTGGGGTTTTGTATACAAAATTTGTTACTACACTGTGAGTAGTAACATGACCACAAGTCGGGTTGACAGTACCGTGGGTGGTAATTAAAGTAGATGGAAACAAATGTAATTGTGCGACCGCCCTCAATACTTTAAAACGGTTTTACTTTTCTTGATTAAACTGAGATTCACTCACCAGTATTTTCCACTGACAAAAATGTTTTAAACGCGTTTCAGGTAACAAAAATGTGAAAGCCAAATAGAAGTCAGCTGGAGAGCACTAAAGGCTTAGAAATGTGGCTATAAAAGTTACCTAAATAAAAAGGAGATTTTGTTTTCAATACTCAGGGTTTATCCCTATAAATGTATTGTAAAGAAAATTTGGGTTTTATCCCATTTATATATTTTAAACATTTTGGGGTTTAAACTCTGATAAAAGTATTTCCTAACTACGATCCTGATGAAAATTTTCGCTGCCAAAATTGATAAACACCGATACCATTGAAACTGGCCGCGACCGCCCGTTTCCGAGGTATTAGGGTACGGGGGTTGCGACAGAAGGTGGTACCAGAGCCACTGGTTTAAGCCATTTAGGTGTTCTTTAATACCTAAAACTTAAACCTTATGCTAGGAAATTAATGTTTTAATTTATGTGATATTCTGTGTAGATAAATTTTCATATGTATATTATGATTTATATGTTATTCTAACAAATTTTGAGTTCACAGTATGAGGGACCAATATAATTAAATGTACCCATAGGCTACCTAGGCAGATGTATTATGTCTCTAATAGGGATGCCTTACTATTTATTGCATTAAGTTTGCAATGATCGCTTATTTCCTAAATAGGTAAGTACCCCATTTACCTAATATATTTGTAAGTTAAAATTTTTGTATTAATTAAAAGTGCCAATCACTAAAAAAAAAAAAATCCTAAGTAGAAATAAATGGTGCCTATTTATATTGTTAAGCAATTTTATTGCAAATCAATAATTGTTAAGTCGATGTATTATACTAATTGTGGTGATACCACAATTAGTAAAATAAAATATTAAATTATGATAGATCATTAGTGAAACATTTGTACATTGGATATTGTCACAACTTAAGGCTATAACCCCCGGTTATAATATATATTATAAAAGTAATATATATTACTTTTATTAAATTTAATATTATAAAAGTAATATATATTATAATTTAATAAATATCTATCATAATTTAATATTATAAAAGTAATAAAAGCACGTAAGCAATGAAGTATATATATATGTTCAACGATTTTGATATTTATATATAAAAAAATAATAAATAAATAAATTTGACCCAACATTTAATATATGTAATATATTTCTTGTGTGTCGAGATAAAACAATAATGTTGCTTCGATAAATTCATTCAAAGCTTATTATTAGTATTTATGGTCAATCTTTCGTTCCATTATGATGACAATAATAGTTACTTTTAAACATGAATCTATATAGAAACTAAAGAGACATCAACTACATGATATGTGAAAATATTTATAAATAAGTAACGATAGATTTAGGGATTGTTAGATTGGTTGACTTTGTCAAACTAACATGGATTCAAAAATATAATAATAATTGTTAAGCTATGTAGATATATAAAAATGACTGATATAACATTTAATAATAACGATATTGTTTTTGATGTAACACATCAACATATATGTATATTAAAGTGTTAAAAATGGCCTTATATTGAAGTATATCCTGTAAAGTTACATACGTTTATAAATAGTATATATGTAAGGTTTTACATGTGAATAAGGTTGTACACAAACACTAAAATTTATAAGGTATTTAAATAGCTGCCATTTCATATATATATATATATATATATATATATGAAACTATCTTCAATCAGAAACGACCCTTGCGGGGCGCGGAAAAAAATCTATATCCCTATATATACAGTATTATACAAGTCTACGTGGTTGTTAATGAAAATGTTACTTTACTATATTTTGTTGATACAATTATGTATGGTTATTTTAACCTTAAAAGTCACCCTATCGTCTTTAATGACTTTATATACTTGTTATATATAGTACTACACTATATATACATAAATATAGTTTATATATACACAGGTATGTTTCGTAAATAAATACACTTTAAAACTTAACTTCCATTACATAACTCCTATATATTTTATTTGAACTAACTAAACTTTTGGGGTTTATATTGAATGATTATAAGAAGAAAAAAAAATCTAAAAAATAATAAAAATCAATTGTGTTATTTCTAATGTAATTTAAATATTTCTACCGGAGCCTAATTAGTATATTCCTATATACTAGAGAAAGTAGAGTGATTTTATTTATATTTCCTATATTTATAAGAACTTTACTATATTAAAGTACTAGGGCTAAATTTTACCTATAACTTACCTATGGTTAACAGAAAAATGTTTTTATGTTAAAGTCACCTATAAAAAAAAGTAATAATTTTCATTTTATGATATATTATAAAGGAACAGAAAAGATGGGTCTGATGATTTGTACAATTGGTATATATATATAAGATAGTAAATAATTGATTTTTACAAGTAAAAGATATTACAAAAGGAAAACCCCTTTTCTTACTCGATTTAAATTAATAATTTAGTGTGCTATTTATTTATATAATTATTTTACCTAGCACGTTAAAATTTCCCAGAACATTCTAGTTATTGTTTGATTTTCAAACTAAAATTTAAAATGAATGTCTTACATAAAAAAAATAATAATAATTGACTCAAATGTGAGTTTAATACGTTTGTCCTTTATATAGATTTATTTAAAACTCAAATTACAATTTTAATATTGTAATATCTTTAAACAAATTACTATTACTATCATTTAAGATATACATACATATTCTAATACATATATATTACTTAATTAACTAATATATTTAGAATCAATTTTAGAAATTCCAAACTTTGTATTACTTCCTTGAATAAAGATATTATACAATAAATTAAGAATTAAGTTTTAATGTTTTAAACCAATATGGTTTAACCCACTAGTTAAAAATGAAATTGTTTCCACAAGTCCAGAAAGTCTATATTTTGATCAATTTATTTCTTTAAACTTTTATTTATCCATCCTTTAATTCTAAAATATTATATTCAATAAGTTTAACAGAAATTTATTTTAATATACTACCTTTATAAAAAGGGTCAATAAAGTTATGGAAATAAGCTCGATGATTGGTGCCATCGAATATATAGTTGAATTGTTATAAATTAAAGATATTACAAAATGATTATATATATATATATATATATATATATATTATGAAATTTTTAATATTAACAAGAGATTTGAAATTATAAGTTCTAAATAATAAATATACACATATATGCACATACATAATAGAATCTCTTGATAGTATACACAATATAATAGTCAAATATCTTCTAAAGATAAACATAAGAGAAAATATCACTGGTGATTCATATGAAAACATGAAGCCATATAAAATAATAATAATAATAATAATAATAATAATAATAATAATAAATCATAAAACGTGTTATGTTTTGAAAATGTCATATGTCTCGATAAAACATTCTTGCGATGGAATCTAATGTTGTACAAGCATAAATAGAATTAGCTATAAAACATACTCATCACATTGAACCTAGTCATAGCATTATTGGAGATAATGATATTTTTGTCAAAACTCCACTTTCCAAACAAAAGAAAGCCACAACCATAATGATACCTATGCTTAAACAAAAGAGCTAGGGTATTGATATGTACTGGTAACACTCAGGATAGTATTTAGACTTGAACCTAAGAAAAAATGCCTTAGTATAAGCTTCGAGATAAGCTAATTACTTGTGTAGATAAAGTGTGATGGATATTGGTATGCCGTGAGGATCATGACTAGAACAGTGCCAGTATGATAAATAAGCAATAACACTTGGCCACTGTTATTTCTTGTTTATTAGTACTACTCGGTTCTAGAATATCATCCATCATGAGAATACTAATTTCCTTATTTCTTGATGCAAGCCATAATAAATGATGCACCTTTAAAATCATGATTTGAGAGAAATTCTATTTAAGGGAAATACAATGATAATTATCTCTCTGACAAGACTGGGTATGGTGTAGTAGACTCTCCAGCTTGTCCGGGCAAGATGAGGGTACCTCTCCGGCGAGACCGAGTAAGATGGGGTATATGTTATGTTAATGGAATTCCCTAAATAATACCATGACCTGCTGTCTGGCCTGTTTTGGAAATATGAATCTGTTAAATACATTGACCTTATGGATGGTGTGCATATTACCGTATGTGAAATATATGATTATATAGATATGTATATCTATAAAAAAAATCCAAAAGCCATAATGATTGACAAATTAGGGATAAATCACGAACATGTGTGTTAATGATAGTTTTAGATCTATTTATCAGGAATCTCTCGTATACGTCTATAATTCTGATATAATTAACCTTTTAATAATAAAAAGGTTGACCGATAGAAATATGAGGTATTTTGGCAAACGTATGAACCTTTTAATAATAAAAATACGTTATAATTAACCTTACTCCGTTTTTATTGAAACTTAGGCCAAAATGTAGATAAAAATACTCTCGTTCTAATGGCATATTCATCATTTTATAAAACGTCATATTTTAGAAGTTATAAGCGCCAAATGAGTAAAGCAGTTAAATTGATTATAATATATATATATATATATATATATATATATATATATATGATAAAATAATAATATTAGAATGTAAATCTAACATGCATGCATGAGGATTTGAATAGGCTTACGTATGCATTAGAATTAAAACTAAATTATATAGGATTTCATATGGATCAGAAGGTATTCAAATGCAGTGTACGTGGAAGCTTTGTGAGCAAACGCAATTAACGCAATAACGTAACCTCCAAGCCATTCTTTGAATTCAAGTATAAATAGACCAACTTGTGAGCTTCCAACAGTATTCAGCTTCGTCCCTTTCTTTCTTTCTCGCTCACTCTATGATATATTTACACCCAATTTTCATTAGCTATTCACCCCTAAATCCTACAAAGCCCTGCCCCATTTTAAGTATTGTAACCCATGATCATTGAGTCAATACCCTGTCCGATTGATTTAGGACCCACCAATGCATATCAAGGCTCTGCCCAACTAAATACGTTGGGGTTCTGTCTCGTGACATAGGGATAAAATTGAATTGGGTTACTATACTCAACACGAATGCATTATATATTTTATTAAATAGTTCAAGAGTTATACCCAAAATATAACAACCATACTAAAATATTTAGAACACCCCTATACGTCCCAAAATACACCCTGTATACGAAAAGTGGGCTCCAAATACTTTATTTTTATAAAAATTTAATAAAAACAAAATTTTAATGTCACTAGCGGGGCGCGTCAACCACTCTTGAGTTCATCGCGGGCCGCGACAGCTGGCTACCAGGGCGTACCGGGTGATGCCACGTGGCGCAATGCGTGTCGAGGCTATGTGGCTGACTCAGCATAGCTAGGCCCTGCTACCCCTAGCTCATGGGCCGCGAAGACCCTTGTGGTCTCTTTCGCGGGGCGCGAGGAACTTGATTTCCAGCCTATAAATGAGATCGACCAGTTTCATTTTTCGTCGTTCAATTCTTTTCGATTCTCTCTCAATTCTGAAGTAGTAAGAATTATACCCGGGCATTATACCCCCCCCCCCCCTAATTAGCGAAGCTCTGCCTCGTTGTTAGTATTTTAACCCCCGGTTATGTAATAGATACGCTGCCCGATTGATCTAGCGCTCTGTAACGGCTGTTGAGGCTCTGACTGACGTAGTCGTTGGATTTCTGTCTCGGGGAGGGTATAACTAATGTAAGTTGGGTTATTATACTAACGCGTGTGCGTTGTTTAATTTATAGATTATAGTCAGGAATCCGCAGGAAATTATCTAAGATAGCAATGTGAGTAATCTCCTTTTTGCAAACTGTTTTTACAAAACCTCAATTGATTTACATTATATTAAACAGTGATTGAGTATTTGTATTCTACAATTATCGTCGGTATGTTGGGGTTTTGTATACAAAATTTGTTACTACATTGTGAGTAGTAACATGACCACAAGTCGGGTTGACAGTACCGTGGGTGGTAATTAAAATAGATGGACACAAATGTAATTGCGCGATCGCCTGCAATACTGTAAAACGGTTTTACTTGTCTTGATTAAACTGGGATTCACTCACCAGTATTTCCCACTGACAAAAATGTTTTAAACGCGTTTAAGGTAACAAAATGTGAAAGCCAAATAGAAGCCAGCTGGAGAGCACTGAAGGCTTAGAAAAGTGGCTATAAAAGCTACCTAAATAAAAAGGAGATTTTGTTTTCAATACTCAGGGTTTATCCCTATAAATGTATTGTAAAGAAAATTTGGGTTGTATCCCATTTATCTATTTTAAACATTTTGGTGTTTAAACTCTGATAAAAATATTTCCTAACTACGGTCCTGATGAAAATTTCCGCTGCCAAAATTGGTAAACACCGATACCATTGAAACTGGCCGCGGCCGCCCGTTCCCGAGGTATTACGGTACGGGGGTTGCGACAGTTAGGCTATTAGATGTTGCTCATAAGGTGAACAGACCAAGGTGCAATCTTTGTATAAGCATGCCACTGACATCAGTCTTCTCATTCTTATGAAACAACTGTTTATCCTAACGACTGTTGTTTTACCACTGCTGAAAACAACTGTTTGTGAAACCTCTGCTTAGCTAAAAATTCATCCACTGCTGAAAGGTATCGTCTGTTGTCATAACTTATGTTTATCCTAATGACTGATGATTTACCACTGTTTCCAACCTCTGTTGTTGCCCAACAGAGGTTTCCAAACAACTGCCATCCATTATAACAGTGCTTAGGTTAAAAGCATGATGATGAAAGCATTCTTCTCATTCTTATGAGAAAATAGTTGATTATTCTGCTGCATATTTCCATTTCTGTTTTATCTTCTTCCATTGTGATCATCTTAACTGTCACAACAATCAAAATCAGATGCTAACAATTGGTATCAGAGTTTAGTCAATATAATTTGATCCCAGGAAATCCTACTAAATTGGTTAATCAAAAACATTAAAAATGCCTTCAGAAAATCGAATGTCCATTCTTAGAAAATAGCTATTTTTGAATTTTTTTTGAAAAATCTTTAAATGTCTGTTGAAAGCATCTATTTTTGAATCTTCTGGTTGGCTAAAAATTCATCCACTGCTGATAGGTATCGTCTGTTCTCATAACTTCTATTTATTGTAACAACTGTTGACTTACACTGTTCCCAACCTCAGTTGTTGGCCAACAGAGGTTTCCAAACAACTGTCATCCATTATCACAAGAGAGGTTCTGATGTGGACATATGTTAGCTATCAGATATTTTTAACTACTGTCATGCCAACATTCACTTTTTCACTCTATATAAACCTCGTTTCATCCCTAAATCGAGCTTCTACTGTCGCAACCCCCGACCCCTACCCCGGGAGGCGGGTGGCCACGAGCTACTAAGAGCCGGTGGTATCGGTGTTTATTAATTTGGCAGCAGAAATTTCATCAGGACCGTAGTTAGGAAATAGTTTATCAGAGTAAAACACCACATTTTTATAATTAATAAATACATGGGAAATTCCCAAGTTTCCATTACAAACATGTTTATAGGGATAAACCCTAATTTGTTGAAATAAAACTCCTTCTTTATTTAGGTAACTTTTATAGCCACTTTTCCAAGCCTTCAGTGTTCTCCAGCTGGCTTATATTTGGCTTTCACATTTTGTTACCTGAAACGCATTTTAAAACATTTTATCAGCAAGAAATACTGGCGAGTAAATCCCAGTTTAATCGAAACAGCTTTTATCATTCTACAGCATTGAGGGCAATCCAGCAATTACATTTGTTTACATCTACTTTAATTACCACCCACGGTACTGCCAATCCTGACTTGTGGTAATTTTACTACTCACAGTGTAGTAACATATTTTGTATACAAAACCCCAACATACCGACCATAATTTTAGAATACAAATATTCAATCACTGTTAATTATAATTTAAAACAATTGAGGTTTTGTAAAAATAGTTTGCAAAAAGAGGAATTACTCACATTGCTAATTTAGGTATTTCCTTGTGACTTATTGGTTATAATCTATTAAATAAATAAAAATGCACACTCGTTAGTATAATAAACCCAATTTACATTAGTCATACCCCCCTCCCGAGACAGAACTCCAACGACTGAGTCAGGCAGAGCCAAGACATGCGTTACGGAGCTCTAGATCAATCGGGCAAAGTAACTAATACGTAACCGGGGGTTATAATACTTACATAGAGGTAGAGTTTCGCTATTTAGAGGGTATTATACCCAAGTATTATAATTTCTATCAGAGATTGAGAGAGAGATTGAAATTTTGAACGATTTGACACTGAAGCCGATGGCCTCTATTTATAGGGCCTGATTTTGACTTTCTCGCGCCCCGCGAGAACTGAAGGCAAAGCCTTCACGGCCCGCGAGAGCCTCTAGGGTAGGCCCTAGGGTTGCTGAATCAACGGCTAGCTTTGACAAGATACGGACATGTGGCGGCCTAGGGTTGCGCCTGATGGCCAAGCTGTCGCACCCCGCAACAGCCTTAGTTGACCTTGACGCGCCCCGCGAGCGCATTAAAATATTGTTTTTATTTGATTTTTATAAAAATTAAGGTATTTGGGGCCCACTTTTCGTATACGGGGTGTATTTTAGGGCGTATAGGGGTGTTATAAGACTTTTAGGAGAGTTGTTATATCCTCCCTACCTTGTTTTAGAACTCGTCCTTGAGGTCTACTGGAATAGGTGCGGATATTTCTTCTACGTCTCTGATTCGAGCTCCCAAGTGTATTCTGGTCCTCTCTTGGAATCCCATTTCACTTTGACTAGAACTAATCTCTTGTGTTTGAGATTCTTGATCTTTCTATCTTCAATCTGTAGGGGTTTCTCTACGAACTTAAGTTTTTCATTTACCTCTATGTCCTTAAGAGGTATCACTAATGATTCATCCGCTAAGCACTTTTTTAGATTGCATACACGAAGTACATCATGTATTCCTGCCATTTCCTTTGGCAGTTGTAGCTGGTAAGCTACGGGTCCTATTCTTCTAATAATCTCAAAAGGTCCAACATACCTGGGGCTTAGCTTTCCTCTTTTGATGAATCTAACTATTCCCTTCCATGGAGAAACTTTTAATAATACCTTATCCCCTACTTGAAGTTCCAATGGTTTTCGCCTGTTATCAGCATAACTCTTTTGACGATCGCGTGCTGCTTTTAGACTATCCTTGACTTGAATAATCTTGTCCGTTGTTTCTAGTACTATTTCTGGTCCAGATAGTTGCTTTTCTCCAGTTTCTGCCCAACAGACTGGGGTTTGGCACTTTCGTCCATAAAGTGCTTCAAATGGTGCAGCATTGATACTGGTATGATAGATGTTATTGTAAGAAAATTCTATTAATGGTAAATGATTGTCCCAATTTCCTCCGAAATCAATTACACAAGCTCTAAGCATGTCTTCCATTGTTTGATTTGTCCTTTCGCTTTGTCCATCCGTTTGAGGATGATAAGCTGTTCTTAGATTTAACTTGGTTCCCATTGCTTTTTGGAAACTAGTCCAAAAATGAGAACTTAAACGGCTATCTCTATCAGACACAATAGATAAAGGAATTCCATGTAATGAAACTATTTCATTTTCATACAACTTGGCTAGTTGTTCCATACTGAAAGTTTTCTTCATCAGTAAGAAATGAGTAGACTTGGTTAATCTATCTACAATCACCCAGATTATATCATTACCTTTTCGGGTTTTGGGTAATTTGGTAACAAAATCCATTGTTATCAATTCCTATTTCCATATTGGCATTTTTAGTTGCTGCAATAATCCTGAGGGTTTCTGATGTTCAGCTTTAACTTGGGAACAGGTTAGACACTTGGCAACATAAGCTGTTATATCCTTTTTCATTCCTATCCACCACAAATTCCTTCTTAAGTCTTGATACATCTTATCACTTCCAGGATGTATTATAACAACCCTCCAAAATATTTTTCGACACCCTAATATATTTTAAAATATCCCAATATGTCTTAAAATACACCTTGTATGAGAAAACCGATCCCTGAATACATTATATATTTAAAAATAAAATAAAAACAAGGTTTATGTGTCGCTCTCGGGCCGTGTAGACCCTTAGGGTCTCTTACGCGGGGCGCGACAACTCAAATCTCAGGTGAATCCCCAGGCCGCCACGTGTCCCAGTCGTGTCATGCCTAGCGTGCGACTCAGAAACCCTAGGGCCTACCCTAGGAAGCCTCGCGGGCCGCATAGCCCTTAACTACGTCTTACGCGGGCCGCGTAAAACTCGAAATCAGGCCCTATAAATAGAGACCTTCGGCCTTCAGTTTCAATCGCTCACATTTCTTTTCTCTCTCGAATTTCTTAAGTGTAGAAGCTATTCTCGGGTATAATACTCCCCTAATTAACGAAGTTCTGCTCCATTGTAAGTACCATAACCCCGGTTACGTATTAGATACGCTTCCCGATTGATCCAGGGTTCCGTAACGGCTGTCGTGGTTCTACCTGACGTAGTCGTTGGAATGCCATCTCAGGGAGGGTATTACTAATGTAAATATTGGGTTATTGTACTAACACACGTGCATTTGTGTAATTTATAGATAATCACCAGGAAACTCTTACAAAAAATCTAAGACAACAATGTGAGTAATCTCCTTTTTGTTAACTGTTTTTACAAAACCTCACCTAAATTAAACTACACTAAATAGTGATTGAGTATTTGTAATGATACAATTATCGTCGGTATATTTGGGGTTTGCATACAAAATTTGTTACTGCCTTGCGAGGAGTAACATGACCATAAGTCGAGACGACAGTACTGTGGGTGGTAATTAGTATGAATTGGAAACAAATGTAATTGCGTGATCGCCCTCAATACTGTACAATGGTTTTTACTTAAACTTGATTAAACTGGGATTCACTCACCAGTATTTCCCACTAACAAAATGTTTTTAAATGCGTTTCAGGTAACAAAATGTGAAAGCCAAATAGAAGCCAGCTGGACAGCACTGAAGGCTTGGAAAAGTGGCAATAAAGTTACCTAAAATAAATAGATGTTTTTATTAAATAAAATAGGGTTTATTCCTATGGAAACGTGTGTATTTGAAACTTGGGATTTTCCCATTTGTTTAATATATTAAAAGCGTGGTATTTTACTCTGATAAAATGTTTTCTAACTACGGTCCTGATGTAAATTCCGCTGCCAAAAGTGATAAAAACAGATACCACCAAAACTGGCCGCGGCCGCCCGTTCCCGGGTTGTCAGGGGACGGGGGTTGCGACAGAAGGTGGTATCAGAGCTAAGCCACTGATTCAGCCACAGAAGTGTTCTGCTGACACCAAATTATCATATGTTAGGAAATTAATTACAGAACTATGTGCATAATTGTATATTATTGTTGTGTGTTATTTGACTATTTGTTAGTTTACAGTATGAGCGACTAAGGACCATCCGACGCGTATCGTCAGTTCTCCGGTTCGCCTAGAAGCAAAGGCACCTCTTCACAGCCTGCCCTCTCAGGGTATTCAGCTGACAGTGAAGAAGGAATATTCGTGTTTAAGGCTCAGTCTGAAGAGCCATTCCCTCCTAAAAAGAGAGGATGGTTCAGTAGGGGAGCACATGAACGTAGGAAATGAATGAAAAAGTTGCAAGAACAGCGAGCCCTAACAGCTATTAAGCGAGAGACAGATGCCCACGCCCAGGATATGCTTAATAGGGGTTTAGCAAATTTTCATATCCTAGCAACCACAGTTGCCGATCCTAATATGGAGCAACTGATAGCACCCCAACCATTACAGCCCATGGAAATAGAAAACAACCCTGAAAATTAACTCAAAATGCATGATTTCAACCCGGAGGAGATACCTAGGGCACCAACACCAAATCCCTTAGACCCAGATTATGACCCGTGGTGGGATGACAATAGGGATTATGTGCAACGTTACCCAATACCAGAAGACATGCCCATGCCGAATCTAGGAGCTTACCCTGGTTTGGACCCTCTAGATCCCTACTACGATAGTGATCAATACATTAGGGAAATTTTAGAGAATCCATACCCGTACCAGGTACCCACACCCCCGTACCCAGACCCAGTTCCAGCACCTGCACCCCCAATGAGTGCAGAAAATGTGCAAGAGCTCCGAACTTTCGGAGAAGAGATTTTAGAAAGTAGCGAGAGGATGAGACAGGTAGGAGAGCGACTCGTCTGGAAGTACGACGAGCGAAATATGGATTTCTGGATGAATCCATATCCGTGAAGGTGATGGTGGAGATGGTAGTAATAATAATAATATAATATAATATAATATAATATAATATAATATATAATATGCGTGTATGAAAAAAAACTACGGATGCCTACTAGTAGTAGTGTAATTTTCAGTTGTATTATAATTTAAAATTCCAGTATCGGTTTGTACTAGATGCATACTATATATAAAGAGTAAGTCGCAATGATCGACGTTTTTGATCAATATTTGTGTCATGTGATTGGCTATATTAAATGCTATTTTGTGATATTAATACGTGGTAAATGTTTAAAATTCAGATGGACAACGAAGTAAACCAGGAAAACCTGAATGACAATAACCCGAATAATGAGAATCCAAACAACAATAACAATGGAAACCAAGTGGATAATAGTGCCATCCAACACATAGTGGCACAAGGAATTATAGATGCAATGCCATTTATTATTCAAACTGTTAAGGAAGCGGATAATAAAAGTAAGCATAGCAGTAAGCAACCAACTGAACCGGAACACAGGGTAAACAATGGACCCGTACTTCAAGTGCCCATTCACAAAAGAAGAAGAACCATATCTTATGGTTGTTCTTACAAAGAATTTTGGTCCTACAAACCAATAGAATTCTCGGGCAATGAAGGAACCATTGCAGCTCTACGCTGGATAGAAAAGACTGAGGCAGTCTTAAAAATAAACAAGTGTGCGGAAGAAGATAAGATAATGTTTGCTTCCAATCTGTTTAAGAATTCAGCCTTAGAATGGTGGAACACTATCCTCCAGTCTAGGGGAAGTGATAGGGTTTACAACACGGAATAGGAGGAATTTAAGAATATGGTGGAAAGGAAATTCTGCCCTCCCAATGAAAAGGAACATATAGCAAACAAATTCCTAAACCTTAGGATGACTGGAGTGGATAGTAAGGGTTATACTAATACATTCTTTGAATATGCTAGAATAGTACCAACCCTTGCATCGCCAGAACCAGTATTGATCTCCCGTTAAATTTGGGGATTAATCGGGGAAATAAGGCATGTAGTCAAGGCAGCTAGACCCCAAACCATAGAAGAAGCTGTAGAACTAGCAAACACCATGACAGATGAGTTAGTTCGTACACGAGAAGAAGACCAGATGAGAAACCTAGCTCAAAGGCTTACCCAGGAATTTCGCTATGGTAATTCCAACCGTAGGAATGTAGGTTCTACCTCTGCACCTTACTGCAAGGCTTGCAAGAAGAAGCATTCGGGAAAATGCTCTACTTACAGCAATTTCTGCAAGATGCCAGGGCACAAAGAAGAAGATTGTAGGAGGAAACCTAATAATGGAATGTGCTTCAACTGTGGAGAAAAAGGTCACATCAAGCCAAACTGTCCGAAACTAGCTCCAGCTACAAACAACAAGAACACTAAAAATGCTAAAGCATTTGTTCTGACTGCAGATGAAGCCAAGATGATTCCGGACGTGATAGCCGGTACGTTTTTAGTTAATGATGTTTTTGCTAAAGTATTATTTGACTTCGATGCAAACCAAAGTTTTATTAATACTTCGTTTTGCAAACTTCTTAATCAATCATTAACTAAACTCCCACAAGAATGTCTAGTAGAGACAGCAAATGGAGAAACCGTTAGGATTTCTGAAATCTTGCAGGGAGCAAGAATAGAGTTTTTAAATCAAAAGTTTATTGCAAACCTTTACCCAATGAATCTGGCAGGATTTGATGTTGTATTAGGAATGGATTGGTTGATAGCCAACAAAGCCAGTATTTTATGTGATCAAAAGTCAATTCAAGTAAATTCACCTAAGGGTGAAAAGATCACAATTAAAGGAGATAAACCATCTAGCTCCACAAAATTCATTTATGTGATGAAAACAACAAGTTATATAAGAAAAGGATCTATAGTGTATTTGATTTCTATAAGCACTACTACTAAAGGAAAATAACTAAAAGACATCCCAGTAGTGTCTCAGTTTTCAGATGTGTTTCCAGAAGAATTACCAGGACTACCGCCAGACAGGGAAGTTGAATTCAGAATCCACCTGCTACCAGGGACATCACCAATTGCCAAGGCACCTTACCGTTTGGCACCTGCCGAAATGCAGGAATTGAAGAAACAATTAGACGAATTGTTGGAGAAAGGATTCATACAGCCAAGTTCATCACCATGGGGAGCACCGATTTTATTCGTTAAAAAGAAAGACGGATCGATGATTATGTGCATCGACTACCGTGAACTGAACAAGGTCACGATTAAGAATCGGTATCCATTACCAAGGATCGATGATCTATTCGATCAATTGCAAGGAGCTCGATTTTTCTCAAAAATTGATTTACGTTCAGGATATCATCAATTAAAGGTACAGGAAGAGGACATTCCTAAGACCGCTTTCAGAACAAGGTATGGCCATTATGAATTTACTGTCATGCCATTTGGTTTATCCAATGCCCCAGCTGCATTTATGGACATGATGAACCGAATATGTAAGACATATTTGGATAAATTCATAATTGTTTTTATAGATGATATTCTCATTTACTCTAAGAGTGAGGAAGAACCTGCACAGCATTTGCACGCACTTTTGAGTTTATTGAGAAAAGAAAAGTTATATGCTAAGTTTTCAAAGTGCAAATTTTGGTTAGAACATGTACAATTTCTTGGACATCTAGTCGATCATGAAGGAATTCATGTGGATCCCACCAAGATCGAGGCAATTACCAAATGGAAAACCCCTGAGTCACCAACCGAGGTTAGAAGTTTCTTAGGATTGGCCGGTTATTATAGGAGATTTATTCGAGATTTTTCTAGAATAGCCATTTCTTTAACTAAGTTAACCTGTAAATCCATTAAGTTTGAATGGGGACCAAAACAAGAAGAAGCCTTTAGAATTCTTAAGCAAAGATTAACCCATGCACCCATACTAGCGTTACCAGAAGGAACTAAAGATTTTGTAGTCTATTGTGACGCTTCTAAGTTAGGTTATGGATGTGTGTTGATGCAAGGCCAAAAGGTTATAGCTTATGTGCCTAGACAACTTAAGAATCATGAAGAAAATTATTCAACCCATGATCTAGAATTAGGAGCTATAATTTTTGCCCTTAAGATTTGGAGACATTACCTTTATGGTAGTAAGTTTACTATTTTCACTGATCATAAGAGCTTAAGCTATGTTTTTGGGTAAATGAGTTGAATATGAGATAAAGACGCTGGATGGAGATACTTAGTGATTATGATTGTAATATCCAGTATCATGCAGGAAAGGCAAATGTAGTGGTAGATGCTTTAAGTCGAAAGTATCATGAAAAGCCAAAAAGGGTACGTTCTCTTAAATTAAATCTACAAGTAGATTTAAATGAGCAGACTAGAAAAGCGCAAGAATCAGTAATCAAGGATGATACTGAAAAATTAAAAGGGATGATTAAGGAACTAGAACAAGGAACAGATGGAATTTGGAGATTCCATAAGAAAAGAATGTGGATACCTAAATTAGGAAACCTACGCCACCGTATATTAGAAGAAGCCCATAAATCTAAGTATACGATGCATCCTGGAAGTGATAAGATGTATCAGGACTTAAGAAAGAATTTCTGGTGGATAGGAATGAAGAAGGATATAGCAGCTTATGTTTCGAAATGTTTAACTTGTTCATAAGTTAAAGCTGAACACCAGAAACCATCAGGTTTATTGCAGCAGTTAGAAATGCCAGTTTGGAAATGGGAATTGATAACAATGGATTTTGTTACCAAATTACCCAAAACAAGAAAAGGTAATGATACAATCTGGGTGATTGTAGACAGGCTAACTAAGTCAGCTCATTTCCTACCAATGAAGGAAACTTTCAGTATGGAACAGTTAGCTAAACTATATGTAAATGAAATAGTTTCATTACATGGAATTCCTTTATCAATTGTTTCTGATAGGGATAATCGTTTTACCTCTCATTTTTGGACAACTTTCCAAAAAGCGATGGGAACCAAGTTAAATCTAAGCACAGGTTATCATCCTCAAACGGACGGAAAAAACGAAAGGACAATTCAGACCATGGAGGACATGCTTAGAGCTTGTGTAATTGATTTCGAAGGTAATTGGGACGATCACTTACCATTAATATAATTTTCTTAAAATAACAGTTATCACACAAGTATCAATGCTGCACCATTCGAAGCACTTTATGGACGAAAGTGCCGAACCCCAGTCTGTTGGGAAGAAATTGGGGAAAAGCAATTATCTGGACCTGAAATAGTACAAGAAACAACCGACAAAATCTTTCAAGTGAAGGAACGACTAAAAGCAGCACGTGATCGACAAAAGAGCTATGCAGATAACAGACGCAAGCCGTTGGAATTTCAGGTAGGAGATAAAGTGTTGTTGAAGGTCTCTCCTTGGAAAGGAGTAGTAAGATTCATCAAAAGGGGAAAGCTAAGTCCCTGTTATGTTGGACCTTTTGAGATTATTAGAATAATAGGACCTGTAGCCTATCAGCTATAACTGCCAGAGGAAATGGCAGGAATACATGATGTATTTCATTAATCTAATCTCAAGAAATGCTTAGCTGATGAATCGCTGGTAGTACCTCTTAAGGACATAGAGGTAAATGAACAACTTAAGTTTGTAGAGAGGCCTCTACAGATTGAAGACATGAAAGTTAAGAACCTCAAGCACAAGAGATTAGTTTTGGTCAAAGTGAAATGGGACTCCAAAAGAGGATCAGAATACACATGGGAGCTTGAATCAGAAATGCAAAGAAAATATCCACACTTATTCCAGTAGATCTCGAGGACGAGCTCTAAAATAAGGTGGGGAGAATATAACAACCCTCCAAAATATTTTTCGACACCCTAATATATTTTAAAATATCCCAATATGTCTTAAAATACACCCCGTATGTGAAAACCGAGCCCTGAATACCTTATATATTTAAAAATAAAATAAAAACAAGTTTTATGTGTCGCTCGCGGGCCGCGTAGACCCTTAGGGTCTCTTACGCGGGGCGCGACAAGTCAAATCTCAGGCGAATCCCCTAGCCGCCACGTGTCCCAGTCGTGTCATGCCTAGTGTGCGACTCAGCAACCCTAGGGCCTACCCTAGGGAGCCTCACGGGCCGCGTAGCCCTTGGCTACGTCTTACGCGGGCCGCGTAAAACTCGAAATCAGCCCTATAAATAGAGACCTTCGGCCTTCAGTTTCAATCGCTCACATTTCTTTTCTCTCTCGAATTTCTTAAGTGTAGAAGCTATTCTCGGGTATAATACCCCTAATTTACGAAGTTCTGCTCCGTTGTAAGTACCATAACCCCGGTTACGTATTAGATACGCTGCCCGATTGATCCAGGGTTCCGTAACAGCTGTCGTGGTTTTGCCCGACGTAGTCGTTGGAATGCCATCTCGGGGAGGGTATTACTAATGTAAATATTGGGTTATTGTACCAACACACATGCATTTGTGTAATTTATAGATAATCACCAGGAAACTCTTACAGAAAATCTAAGACAGCAATGTGAGTAATCTCCTTTTTGTTAATTGTTTTTACAAAACCTCACCTAAATTAAACTACACTAAACAGTGATTGAGTATTTGTAATGGTACAATTATCGTCGGTATATTTAGGGTTTTTTATACAAAATTTGTTACTGCCTTGCGAGGAGTAATATGACCATAAGTCGAGACGACAGTACCGTGGGTGGTAATTAGTATGAATTGGAAACAAATGTAATTGCGTGATCGCCCTCAATACTGTACAATGGTTTTTACTTAAACTTGATTAAACTGGGATTCACTCACCAGTATTTCCCATTGAAAAAATGTTTTTAAACGCGTTTCAGGTAACAAAATGTGAAAGCCAAATAGAAGCCAGCTGGACAGCACTGAAGGCTTGGAAAAGTGGCAATAAATTTACCTAAAATAAATAGATGTTTTTATTAAATAAAATAGGGTTTCTCCCTATGGAAACGTGTGTATTTGAAACTTGGGATTTCCCCATTTGTTTAATATATTAAAAGCGTGGTATTTTACTCTGATAAAATATTTCCTAACTACGTTCCTGTTGTAAATTCCGCTGCCAAAACTGATAAAAACAGATACCACCAAAACTGGCCGCGGCC
Source organism: Helianthus tuberosus (assembly GCA_030545235.1). Taxonomy (NCBI): domain Eukaryota; kingdom Viridiplantae; phylum Streptophyta; class Magnoliopsida; order Asterales; family Asteraceae; genus Helianthus; species Helianthus tuberosus. The sequence goes on along the minus strand of JARYGA010025284.1, from coordinate 4,389 downwards.
GCCCGTTCCCGGGTTGTCAGGGGACGGGGGTTGCAATATGTATCGTAGACTTAGACTTATGGGTTTCTTCAAATATTCGGTGGCGTAGGTTTCCTCATTTGGGTGTCAAAATTCTTTTCTTATGGAATCTCCAAATTCCATCTGTACCTTGTTCTAATTCCTTAATCATTCCTTTTAATTTTTCAGTATCATCCTTGATTACTGATTCCTGTATTTCTCTAATTTGCTCATTTAAATCTATCTGCAGATTTAATTTAAGGAAACGTACTCTTTTTGGCTTTTCATGATACTTTCGACTTAAAGTATCAGCTACTATATTAGCCTTTCCGGCGTGATACTGGATATTACAATCATAATCACTAAGAATTTCCATCCAGCGTCTTTGTCTCATACTTAACTCCTTTTTTCCCAAAAACATATCTTAAACTTTTATGATCGGTGAAAATGGTAAACTTACAACCATAACGGTAATGTCTCCAAATTTTAAGGGCGAAAATTATGGCTCCTAACTCTAGATCATGGGTTGTATAATTCTCTTCATGATCCTTAAGTTGTCTAGAGGCATAGGCTATAACTTTTTGACGTTGCATTAAGACAGATCCATAACCTAATTTAGAAGCGTAACAATAAACTACAAAGTCTTCAGTTCCTTCTGGTAATGCTAGTATGGGTGCGTTGGTTAATCTTTGCTTAAGAATTCTAAAGGCTTCTTCCTGTTTTGGTCCCCATTCAAACTTAACAGATTTACAAGTTAGTTTTGTTAAGGGAATAGCTATTCTAGAAAAATCTCGGATAAACCGTCTATAATAACCGGCCAGTCCTAGAAAACTTCTCACCTCCGTTGGTGATTCAAGGACTTTCCATTTAGTAATTGCCTCGATCTTTGTGGGATCCACATGAATTCCTTCATGGTTGACTAGATGTCCAAGTAATTGCACTTCCTCTAACTGAAATTCACATTTTGAAAATTTAGCATAGTGCTTTTCTTTTCTCAGCAAATTTAAGAGTGTATGCAGATGCGCTGCATGTTCCTCTTTACTCTTAGAGTAAATGAGAATATCATCTATAAAGACAATTATGAATTTATCCAAATATGGTTTACATATTATGTTCATCATGTCCATAAATGCGGCTAGGGCATTGGTTAGACCAAATGGCAAGACGGTAAATTCATAATGGCCATACCTTGTCCTAAAAGCGGTTTTAGGAATGTCCTCTTCTTGTACTTTCAGTTGATAATATCTTAAGCGTAAATCGATTTTAGAAAAGAATCGAGCTCCTTGCAGTTGATCAAATAAATCATCGATTCTCAATAATGGGTACCGATTTTTAATCATGACTTTATTGAGTTCTCGGTAATCAATACACATACGCATTGATCCACCTTTCTTATTGACAAACAAGATTGGTGCTCCCCATGGCGATGAACTAGGTTGTATGAATCTTTTTTTCCAGAAGTTCGTCTAACTGTTTCTTCAGTTCTTGCATCTCTACTGGTGCTAAACGGTATGGTGCCTTGGCAATCGGTGCTGTACCTGGTAGTAGGTGAATTCTAAATTCAACTTCCCTGTCCGGCGGTAGTCCCAGTAGCTCTTCTGGAAAAACATATGAGAATTGAGATACTAAGGGAATATCTTTCAATTCTTTTCCTTTAGTGTTAATGATTATAGAAATCATATATACTAGTGACCCTTTCCTTGCATAACTTGCTGTTTTTATCACATGGATGAATTTCGTGGATCTAGATGGCTTATCTCCTTTAATTGTGATCTTTTCACCCTTTGGTGAATTTACTTGTATTGACTTTTGATCACATAAGATACTGGCTTTATTGGCTACTAACCAATCCATTCCTAATACAATATCAAATCCAGCCAGATTCATTGGGTAAAGATTAGCAATAAAATTATGTCTTAAAATTTCTATTCTTGCTCCCTGCAAGATTTCAGTGATCTTAATGGATTCTCCATTTGTCGTCTCTACTAGACATTCTTGTTGAAGTTTAGTTAATGGTTAATTCAGAAATTTGCAAAATGAAGTATTAATAAAACTTTGGTTTGCACCAGAGTCAAATAATACTTTAGCAAAAACATCGTTAACTAAAAACGTACCGGCAATCACGTCCGAAATCATATTGGCTTCTTCTGCAGTCAGAACAAATACTCTAGCATTCTTAGTAGTCTTGTTGTTTATGGCTAGAGCTAGTTTTGGACAGTTTAGCTTAATATGCCCCTTTTCTCCACAATTGAAGCATACTCCATTACTGGGTTTCTTCCTACAGTCTTCTTCTTTTGTGTCCCGGTATTTTGCAGAAATTGCAGTATGTAAAACATCTCCCTGAATGCTTTTTCTTGCAGGACTTACAGTAGGGTGCAGAAGTAGAACCTATGTTTTTCCCACGGTTGGAATTACCATAGCGAAATTCTTGGGTAGGTTTTTGAACTAGGTTCTTCCTCTGGTTTCTTCTTGCGTACGTACTAGTTCATCAGTAAAGGTATTTGCTAGTTCTACAGCTTCTTCTATGGTTTGTGGTCTAGCTGCCTTGACTACGAGTCTATTCTCACTAATTAATCCCCAAATGTAACGGGAGATTAACACTGGTTCGGGTGATGCTAGGGTTGGTACTATTCTAGCATATTCGAAGAATACGGTAGTGTAACCCTTGTAGTCTACTCCAGTCATTCTAAGGTTTAAGAACTTATTAGTTATTTGTTCATTTTCATTGGGAGGACAGAATTTTCTTTCAACCATGTTCTTAAATTCAGTCCATTCCATATTATAGACTCTGTCACTCCCCCTAGACTGGAGAATAGCATTCCACCACTTTAAGGCTGCGTTCTTAAAAAGATTGGAAGCAAACATGATTTTATCTTCCTCTGCGCATTTGCTTATTTTTAAGACTGGCTCAGTCTTTTCTATCCAACGTAGAGCTGCAATGGCTCCTTCATTGCCCGAGAATTCCATGGGTTTACAGGACCAGAATTTTTTGTAAGAACAACCATAAGACATGGTTCTTCTTCTTTTTGGAATAGGCAATTGAAGTAGTGGTCCATTGTTTACGCGGTGACTGGGCTCAGTAGGTGGTCGTTTACTTCCACTGTTAGTTTTATTATTTTCTTCTTCCTTAACCGTTTTGATAATATATGGCATAGAGTCTATAATCCTTTGTGCCACTATGTGTTGGATGGCACTGTTATCTAATTGGTTCCCGTTATTATCGTTATTCGGGTTTTCCTGATTCACTTCATTGTCCATCTGGATTATAAACATTTACCAAGTATTAATATCACAGAACAAGATTTAATGTGAGCAATCACAGAAACAAACACATTGATCAAAACCTTCGTGCATTGCGACATTTACTCTATTTTATAGATATCTATATCTATTACAAGCTGCAACTGGAATTTAAAATACAATACTAATTATGCGTCAGTAGGTATTAGTTCATCTATTTTAGTTGATTTTGAAAAAAAAATTCAAACTACACGCATATATATATATATATATATATATTATTCCTATTGTTACTAGGGGTTCATCCAGTATTGCATATTTCGCTCGTCGTACTTCCAAACGAGCCTTTCCCCTATTTGTCTTATTCTTTCTCCCTCATCTACCAACTCCTCACCAAAAGTGCGGAGTTCCTGCATGTTTTCGGTACTCATGGGTGGCGGTGGTGCGGTATTGGGTCAGGGTACGGTGGTACGGGTTCTCCATATGGGTATGGGTTTTCTAGTATTTCCCGAACATACTGATCAGCATCCCAATATGGATCTAGAGGGTCATGGTTGGGGTATGGTGCTATAGGGTTTGGCATGGGTTCCTCTTGTGGGTAGAGTTCTCGATAATCTCTATGTTAATCATTCCATGGGTGGGTCATTAAGCTAGAGGATTTGGTGCTGGAATTCTAGGGATTTCGTTTGGGTCAAAGGCGGGTATGGGAATCTGGTCTCCTGGGTTAGGTTCTATTTCCATGGGTTGGGTTGGGTTGGAAATAGTGGTAGTGGCTGTGGTGCAATGATTTGTTCTAAGTTTGGGTCTGCGGCAGTGGTAGCTAGTATGTGAAAGTTGGCTAATCACCCATTGATTATGTCTTGAGTCTGGGCATTCATTTCCCTATTCGCTGCTGCTAAGGCCTTTTGTTGTCGTAATTTCCTCATTTGCTTCCTACGCTCGTGTGCTCCCCGACTGACGCATCCTCTCTTTTTGGTAGGGAATGGTTCTTCGGATTGCGCCTTAAATATGAAGATCCCCTCTTCTGTATCAGCTGAGTACCCCGAAGGAGTAGGCTGGGAGGAAGTTCCTTCATCTCCAAGAGAACTAGACAATTGACGATAGGCGTCCGATGGACCTTGATCACTCATACTGTAAACTAACAAATTGCAA
>JARYGA010025283.1:0-11580 GCA_030545235.1 Helianthus tuberosus | reverse complement strand
CGTCGTCTGATTCGTCGAATATTTGATTCGCCGGAATTAGGGTTAAATCAGATTCGTCAATTTGGGGGTTTTCTCAGTTTCGCCGAATTGGGTTTAAACACACATCATATATGAACATAAACACATTCAAACAACATTATTTACCCAACCCATTTAGAAACACCATAAATGATTTTCCGAACACAAACCCTTAAAAAAAAAACAGATAATATCATGATCAAATACAAACCCCTGTTTTTGGTTATAAAAAAACCACTAACAAATCAAAGCAAATCAAAACATTTATAAACCTAAATCTATCAGATTAGAAATAAAACATAAGAACATGCAACAACAACACCTATATAATCAAAGAAAAACAAGTTTTCAAAGGGTTTCGGATGAAAAACCGAACGGTTCAAAGTGTTCGGAATGTAAATCAGTACATGTTTCTACCTTTGAAGTTTGTAAAATTTTGATTAAAAACAGATGATTTGAGCGATTTTGCAGAGAAACCGTAGGTTTGGGTATTGTTTGTGTGAAGAAGAAGATAACTGATGATTTGAAAAAGTGAACAAGTGGGACCTATTTATATACTGCCTTGTCTCGACGAATCAGAGGATTCGACGAAACAGAAATGGGCCCGGCGAAACAGAACTTTGGGCTTGAACTTGGGCCTAAACTTTAGCCCATGACGAAACAGAATTGGGCTCCTGTGATTCGTCGTATGTTATGACGAATCAGATTTGATTCGCCGACTAAGGTCTGATTCGTCGACTATTGTGATTCGTCGACGAGTGTGATTCGTTGACAAGTCTGTTTCACCAACAAATTTTTCAAAACAGCAACACCCAGGCTGGAAATATTTTGCAGTCAAAACAGTAACACAGGCTGGAAATATTTTGCAGACACAACAAATTAGTAACACAATTCCATTCAGTTTGAATTTTCAAAATGCAAGAACGTTTTTATGAAGAAGGTTTCAGGCTTCCGGTAGAAAACACCAAGCAACAACTTCGGCTTAATCAAAAACCAACTTTACACAAATATACTAAAAACAAATTTAAAGTACGGTAAACTAAATGAAAATGCGGAAAACTGTTAAAAACACTAAACAACTGTACAAGTGCAACCTTTTTGCAAATCTCAAGGACAAGGAATCATACCAGCTTACGGTCTTAGTCAACATGATTTGGATTCTGTTTAAAGCTCTGGATAAGTATACTACCTAGATTATCGGTATTGTGATCCACATAAGCTCAAACTGATCAGACATAATCATAATTTAAGAGATACGATTAACGGTAAGGATTATACTTACAAGTCGATGTAAATCCACTCACGACACATTCCCGTATCAAGGTATGCACGAGAATTCATCTTACCGGTGAGTATACCGTTTATCATCTGTTTGACCGTATAAAAATGTGAGAGACTCACTTATTTTGATTGAAAACAAGCCCTATGTGATAAAATCACTTATTGATGAGGAACTTGATTTTCAAATGCATGAGGGCACAGGAGCAAGTCCGTGAACAGGTCAGTACTTTCGTACAGCAGAGAGACGAACTTGACTCCCGCAAAGAATCTGTGATAATTTATCACTTATTTTGTTTGGACATGTGATTGTTGATCACTTATTGAGGTCGAATGCAGTATGTACACGTATGTATAGTATCATGGAAGATCTTAGACTTCGTCTCCGTTATTTTTACGGTTTGATACAACCATGATACCCAGATGATAAGCAGCATAAAGACCGAATATTTCAGATCTCGGCAATCTCTCAAACGAGATTTCGGTACTAAGACCATATGCCAATGAGCAGTTCCCACCTGACTTGAAGTCTGTTAGGTTTGTATCATCCTGCACATTTTAGTCTGATTGTGAGCCTACCGATACATCGTTAGTAGAGATACTTATCATTTTTCTTTTTATTTTGCATTTTGAGCACATTGACCGACCACACCAGTGAATTTCATCATTTTCCTTTATCCAAGAAACTCATTTTTGGTTTTTCTATGTTTGAATTTTTGAATTTTCAAAACGACAGAAAGTAAAGACATCTTGATACCATCACAAAATAGCAAATACAAACCATAAAATAAAACACCTAAAAATTACGCCCAAAGATTCCGAAACTAAACGAAAACTAAGAATCTTTTCAAAGTTGATAAAGAAAATATTTACAAAAAACGATCAGCCAAAGAAGTTTACTCGGGTATCACCTTAATGCCATTGACCAAAAGTAGATAATCAATAACGTGATTGATTATCAAAGCTTTGTAAACAGTCGCACTTGTTTATCTTGACATGTCGATTTTTTCTATTTATCCTCTTTTCTATCATCTCAAAATAGTCACGGATAAGTGATATTAATGTCGATGTTTAGTCTTAGAAAGTGCACAATTATCGATTGCAAGGAATTCATTATTATTCAACAGAATAGCAGTATATCAAGAAATACGAGTAGACAATCTAAACCGTAGTCGCGCATTTGTTGTTGTATCCAAAGAACTTGGGAGCAACAACTCGAGGCAGCAATATATTCTGCTTCACATGTTGATGTAGCAACACACGTTTGCTTCTTGCACTGCCACGTTACCAGTCGATTTCCTAGGAACTGACATCCTGCTGTTGTTGATTTGCCATCGATTTTGCAACCACCGAAATCAGAATCACTGTATGCAATTAATTCAAAACTATCATCCCTAGGGTACCAAAGACCGAGGTCTGGGCATCCCTTCAAATAGCGTAGAATCCTTTTGACAGCTGACAGATGAGAGGCCTTCGGGTTTGCTTGATATCTTGCTAGTAAGCATGTTGGGTACATGATATCAGGCCTCGAAGCGGTAAGATACATGAGAGATCCGATTATGGCACGATAGTACGAGGAGTTGATGCTTTCTCCCTTCAAATCCGGAGTAATCCCGTGATTCTGCGGAAGTGGGGTACCAATGGGCGTTGCATCTGACATTTGGAATCGGCTCAAAATGTCACCAACATATTTAGTCTGATGGATAAAAATCCCAGACTCTGTTTGTTGAACTTGAAGGCCCAAAAAGAAATTCATCTCTCCCATAGCGCTCATTTCGAACTTTTCTTGCATAAGACGTTCGAATTGCCTGCATAAAGAGTCATTAGTAGACCCAAATATTATATCATCAACATATACCTGCACCAGCAGAAGATCTTCATCTTGTTCTTTGATAAAGAGTGTGAAATCAATAAGACCTCGTCTAAATCCATTCTCCAGAAGATAGTTTGATAAGGTTGCGTACCAAGCCCTAGGTGCTTGATGTAGACCATAAAGAGCTTTGTTGAGCAACCAAACCCTATCAGGGTGAATAGGATCTTCAAAACCTGGAGGTTGTTCGACATGCACCTCTTCTTGAACAATACCATGAAGAAAAGCACTTTTAACGTCCATCTGGTAAACTTTGAATCCTTTGAAAGAAGCATAAGCTAAGAAGATTCGAATAGCTTCCAGACGTGCAACAGGTGCATAAACTTCATTGTAGTCAATGCCTTCAATCTGACGAAAGCCCTGAACAACCAGTCTCGCTTTGTTGCGAATAACAACTCCACGATCATCTTTCTTGCATTTATAAACCCATCGTGTTCCAATTTTCTTGTAATTCTCCGGTTTTTCAACAAGCTTCCAAACACCAAGCTTTTGAAATTGCTGCAGTTCGTCCTGCATGGCTTCAACCCATGAATTATCTTTTAAAGCTTCCTTATAAGATTTTGGTTCTTCTTGTGAAACGTAACACGCGAAAGACCAATCATTTTGTAGACCAGATTCTCTAATAGCTGAATACAAACCAGCACTCGGGTTGTTTCTCAGCTGATTACGTGTCTGCACACCTTGTTGGACATCTCCTATGATATTCTGCTGTGGATGGGTATCGTGTATCCTCATTTCAGGATTTTCAGGAACACGAGCATTAACACCCAAATTGTTAATATTAAGATCAACAACCAACTCTACACCTAGAATATGCGTAGAAGTGGATGCATTTCCTTCAGCAGTATCATCGACTTGCACATGAGGAGTATCAACAGAAATACCCTGAACAGGAACAACTGGAGATTTAGTACCTTCAGTCGCATCCAGATTTTCTTCATCTTCTTCTGATGACTCATTGTATTCAGTAGCATTTTCAACTTCCTCATTTTGAACCGTGTTGTTAGACGAATTAGAACTTTGTGAGTTAACAACAACAGGTCTAACTAAAGACGACTCAGCAGCATTGTCACTATCAAATATCATTCTAGCAGCTGCAGAATCTTCATCAAAAGTTGGCAGGTCAAAGGAATTGAATAGCCCATCATAATCGAACATCCAAGGATCACCTGGAGCTTTAACAGGATCTGTATATCTCTGAACCCTTACTTCACTCCATAGTTCAATCTTTTTGGTAGTCAGATTCCAAACACGAAAATTTGGTGTAGCATATCCAAGGAAGAAACCCTCGATAGCTTTCGCTCCAAACTTTCCATCCGGATCAATCATAGTGCATGGACCACCAAAAGGTTCTAGAATTGAAAGATCTGGTTTCCTTTTCTGTAGAAGTTCGAAACAAGTCTTGCCATGTCTCTTAACCGTAAGAACTCGGTTTAATGTGTAGCAAGCAGTCGACACAGCCTCTGCCCAGAACTGAACAGGAAACGCCGACTCTACCAGCATTGTTCTTGCAGTTTCAATTATCGTTCGATTCTTCCTCTCCGCGACACCATTTTGTTGTGGAGTGTAAGGAGAACTGTATTCATGAAGAATGCCTTTAGAAGTACAGAACTCGTCCATAATCCGGTTTTTGAATTCAGTTCCATTGTCGCTTCTGATCCTCTTAACTTTCAATGAGTAGAGATTTTCCAACATGGTAAGAAGATCCTTGAGGATTTGAGGAGTATCACTCTTGTGTGCCATAAAAGCTACCCAAGAAAATCTAGAGTAGTCATCAGTAACTACTAAACAATACACATCTCCGAACGTTGTTTTGTGTCTCATAGGTCCAAAGAGGTCCATATGAAGACGTTCGAGAGGCATGCCAACAGTGTTGATTTTCTTCAAAGGGTGAGACTTCTTTGTTTGTTTCCCTTTCTGGCACGAAACACAGATATCTTGTAGATGAAAACTTCTCACGGGTACGCCATTCACAAGATTGTTTTTCACCAAATGGTTCATTTTTCTCAAGTGAATGTGTCCCATTCTTCTGTGCCAAGATATAGACTCCTTCTCCGTGGCTTTCGAGACAAAACATGTGACTTGTGCAGAAGTCGTAATCGCTTGACTCATATCAAGAACATAAAGATCATTGATTCTTGGAGCCGATAAGAGAATCCATTCATCAGGAATTGTGAAACCAGGTTTAAGCACATAACAACCGGCATCATCGAAATGCACGGTGAACTTTTTATCGCAGATTTGCGACACACTGAGAAGATTATGATCAATTTGACGAACATAATTTATCTTATCGAAACATACCACACCATTGGAAATCATTCCCTCTCCAGTGATGTAACCGCCTTTGTCTCCAGCGAAAGCAACATAGCCTCCTTTAATGTTTCTCACATCATATAGAAGTCGTAAGTCGCCCGTCATATGCCTAGATGCCCCACTATCAACAATCCAATGACTATTAATAGTTCCTCCTGGAACATCCTGCACATATCATCCAATGATTAGTTAAGGATGGGGACCCAAGCCAAAGTAGTCTTGGGTCGTCCCTGAGCATCACGAATAGTGATCTCGATTTGTTGATGGTTTTTCAAACAAACAGCACCCCCTGAACCTTCACTCTTCCTAGGTTTCCAAGTTTGTTTTTGTTTACCAGATTGAGTTTTGTAAACAAATTTTGAAATTTCTGGTTTTACAGGTGAACTTGGTTCCCTTGGAACAGAATTGACCTTAGGTTTTAAAGCCTTTTCTATTTTCTTCACATTTTGATGTCGTTGTTTCGATTCCTGTTCTTTAATAGTTCTTTTATCATATTTAGGTGAAACAGGACGACATTTAGGGTGAATCGATTCAGGTGATGCTCTTTCAACAAATTTCGCTTTCGGAGTGTTAGCACAATCTTTGATGATGTGCCCAAACTCTCCACATTTAAAACACGTTCTCCTTTCAACAAACTTAGGAGAACTGGATCGACGATCAGATGTCGAACTTGTGTAACCCGAGGTACTAGCTTTTTCATCACACCCGTTTGAATGTTGAGTGTAATTGTTTTGACTATCACGTTTTAAAATTTTGACTTGTACAAAATCAGTGTTTGACTTGTTAGCAAAAGTCTCAATTTTATCTGTACCCCTCGATTCCACAAATTTAACATTGCTGTTTTTCTTCTGATAACGAGCCCCTTTTGTTTCAAATTTTGATTTAGAAACATTTGTCAATTTAGCTCGTTGATCTTGTTTACCCTTAAAAGTGATAGGTTGTTGCTTTGAAGGTGATTTCTGATTTCCAAATTTCTTTTTAATTTCAGTCTTAGGAATTGGATTACATTGAGTCACATTAACTCCCTGAATCGACTTTCCCACAAACTTACTTGTGTTATTTTCAAAAACATTATCAATCAATGAAGGATTGACATTTTTAATTGGAAAATCATTATCTGAATAGATTTTAGAGTCACCAACCAAAGTGTACAACACAATATTACTTTTAACAGTAGACACAGGATTTATCACTTGTTGAACAACAGATTTAACAGCAGGGGTAGGAGGATCACACAGTATATGATTCTCAATAGGAACTTCTACTCCTTTAAGTTTGTCAAGTGATTTATCCTGTTTACTCACATCTGATTTAGATTCATCATCCGACGACTCATAGTCCTCAATGGTTGGAGGACCTTGTTTCGTAGATGTTGACTCTTTTTGCTCAGAATTTGTACTTGGAGAATTGTCCGATTTGAATCCTAGGCCAGTAGTTACTTCCTCATAATCAAGAGGCACACTGGATTCAAACCGTGGCATTTCTTCTTCATCAGGCATATAAGTATAATCATGTCTCAAAGGGGGCGGACACTTCTTATACCCAACACCTTTCTTGTTTCCCTTTAGTTGTTGAACATTAATAATGTGATCGAGCACAAATCGGGAGTTAGAGTAACTCTCCAATTTTTGCTTGATTGCATCATGCTCACATTTGGCAATGGCTAGTTCCTTTTTAGTTTCCTCAACAATGTTAATGTATTCATTTATACTAACTTGTTTATGATAAACAGTTTTTGTCACTTCGGAAACATTTTTCTTTTGAATTTCAATCATAGATTTAAATTCTTTTTCGTTTCGAATCAAAGCCATATTCGATTCTTTGCATTTAGCCATTTCAACAACTAAACTCTGATTGTGAATATGAATCGAATCACAGTGAAGCTTTATTCTATCAAATTCACTTTTCATATACTCACAATCTCTACAGTTGATAAGAATTTCAGATTTTACCTGACTTGTAGAATCTGAGACATTTGCCATAAAGGCAGTCTGATAAGAGAAAGATCCGTCTTCAGAAAAGAACTTCTCCATTTCTTTAGATACTACCTCAGCCTTCTTGATCAGAACTGATTTCTGACATTTCAATTCTTCTGCTTCATTCAATAAGTCATCAAGATTACAACTTGCTTCTTTGCTCACATCAGATTCAGAACTCGAAGTAGAACTTTCTTCATCAGAACTCCCGGTGTGACCAGAACTGTCGTCACTATCAGAAAATTCTTCCTTATGAACGTGCTTGATGTGATTGATAATCTTAGCATAACACGCCGTTCCTCCTTTACCTTGATCACTTTCCCCAAGTTGTAAAGACCAATTAAACCCTTCATCAGCTTGTACGGTTAATGCACGACTTTCATTTGATGGTCCAGACTGATTCTGGTTAGTGGTGTTGGTTACAGCCACTATCCCTTTTCCACGATTGTCTTGATTAGCATTTGAAGTACTCGTCTGATTACGGAATGGGTTCTGATTGCCTTGTCTGCTTGGTCGAGTGCACTCACGTTTGAAGTGACCCTTTTCCCCACAATTGAAGCATGTAACTGCTTCTTTATCAAAACCGTACTTTGTATCTTGTTTGCTTTCCAAAGAACTTCTTCCTGTTCGAACCATAAAGTCCTTCGCCCTTCTAACAGCACTTGCGAATGCCCACTTTATATCCATCAACTCCATTTCATCACGGTTGATTTGTAGATAGTCTTCGTTGGTTAAATTGATGTTTCCAATTTGACCGGCGACCAAACCGCAGTAAGCACTGACCATGGTATTAATAAGTTCCATATGTTCCTTTGCTACTTCAATGCTAACATTTGAGAGGTTTGATGTATCAACTTTGACTGTGTTAGGGTTTGGAGTTGGAGGATTGTTGGTATAATGAGCTTGCTGTTGTTGTTGTGGTTGGACTTGTTGTTGTGGTAGGGATGGATTAAAACCTCCTCCTGAATATGCTTGAGGTTGAGTAGTATTTACTGGAGGTATAAAAGGAATAAAACCTCCTCCAGAATAAGTCTGAGTTTGTTGAGGAAACGGAGAAGAGTTTGTATCTGATACAAACGCCGTTTGTAACTTTGGTTGCCTCAGACTAGCTGACGGGTCAAAACCTCCACCACAATACATTTCAATGTTCTGAGGAGCAGCAATGCGTTTTGCTTTTCGGATTTCTTCATCATTTTTATGTTCCAACTTCTGTACAAATTCATAGATAGTTATAGTGTCAGCATCTAGAATACCTGTATGTTTTAGAAGCTCAATGTATGGACTCCACTTTGGTGGTAGAGAATCAGCAAATCGTGCACAAACTTCCTTTTGAGATGCAACAACAGCATATGCAAACATCTCACTAATCAAATGATAAAACCGTGTGGTCATATCATTTAGAGTTTCGTTTTCCAAGAACTGGAACGACTCAAACTCTTTCTTTAATAAATCATGCCGTGTTTTTCTGGAAGCTGCGTTTCCTTCTCCTCTTGTCACCAAACAATCCCATAAGGATTTCGTGTCAGTACAATAAGAAAACTGATGATAGATATCTTTATGAAGTGCTTGAGTAAGAACAGCAAATGACTTTTTCTCAAATTCATATGCTTTCTTGTCATTTTCCTGCATGTTAGTAAAACCTTCGGCCGTTGACGCTGCTACTTCAAGAGCATCATTGCGTGGAGTAATGAAACACCTCCAAATATCAGTGCTTTGACCTTGAACATATGTAATGAAACGACCTTTCCATGATGGAAACTCGTTCATATGATTCAACTTTGGCGGGCGATTGTTGCTACCCGTTTCGCTCTCACTGATCAAAAGATTTTGAATGTTTTGGTTCTGATTAGATGCCAAAGCCCATTGTCCGGCACTTATAGTTGGTTGACCAAAAACACTCTTCACCCACGCTGCTGCGGACGTCGGATCTTCACGTGGTCTAGAATCCATACTCCAATCCCATGGACTAGTACAACTCATATTTGATGTATGTATGATAGTACCTGCACAAATTCTTGAAAACAAACAGTAAGCTAGCTGTTATAAGTCTTCTGTTTAAAAACAGATCTGTTTTCGACGAAACAGAAATCACGAAACAGGTTTGTTTCGTCTGAATGAATGACGACGAAACAGACTTGTGATAATTGTGATTCGTGGCGAAACAGAATTTGTTTCGTCAAAGATGTTGTGGCGAAACAGACGTTTGATTCGTCAAAGGTGTTGCGACGAAACAGATGTGATTCGTCGGCTGTGTGTTTCGTCAAAACTGGGTACAAGTCAGTTGATTTAGATATTTAAAATATCTCCTGACCAGTCAAGGATAAGAAGAGACACAAAGATATTTAACCCTGACACAAGTATGTATGTTACTTCTTATTTTCAACGAAACAGACTTTACTGAAACCAATTATAACCTTTTACTCAAAAGTCAAGTAATATTATTTTAAGTTCAACACTTGTTTTAAACAATTGAAACAGATCAAATTCTCAGCTTATCTAAGAATAACTATGAATATTTCAAGAACACATCCAAGAACATGAAGTTTCCGATGAGTTTTCCGATCACCGATAAATTTCCGAAACACGAAAATACACTAGATTTTCACTAAAAACCCGGTTTAAAGCATAAACAAACAATCTAACTTAGGTTTTTGATAAAAATCTGTAGCAAACAACACTAAAACAGCAGATTTATGAATATTTTTCAGAAAATATTAATTTTTCAAGAACTCATTTTCAGAAAAACACACACAAAATACTTGATAAAAAACCGAACAAGTTTGATTTTAAACAAGGATAAGAGCCAAAGCTCTGATACCACTTGTAGGTCCCGAAATCTGAGGATCGATTACGAACCGAATCTCTTGTTTATAGTAAACACGGTTACGTATGCGGAATCCACGTAACTATGCCAAATCAAACATATATTGCAAAGAATAACAACGGATTAATCAATGAAACACAATCGATTGATTAATGGGATAAGAACCTATTACAACTGATACAAACACAGTTCAGACTAAATTTTGGCAGAGTTTTGTTACTATGGTCTGTTTCTTATCTCTCTGAGTTCAAATGAACACAAAGTGTTGCTTATATAGTCCCTGGCTACTGATGTCGACGAAACACAAGAAGTGTTTGACGAATCTGAACATGGGCCAAACATTGGGCAGGACAACCCAAAACATGACGAATCAAGGTCTGATTCGTCATGACCTTCAACGAAACAGAAGTCTGTTTCGCCATTAAGTGTTTCGACGAAACAGAAGTCTGTTTCGTCGAGGACTGCAACTGTTGTGTTTGTTCCTGTTATCAGACAGCAACAATCAGCAACATATAAACATAGTAATGACAAAACTACCCTTTAATGCAACATGCATTGTTCATAATACATTACATACCAAAAGAGACAAATAAGTTGTACACAAGTAGATAGGAGGATATCTGACTTGGTCAACATAACATACAGACTCGATAATTAATAAAAGACCATTCAAAATACATCATTAAACAAGACTAGTTACAGACACTAAAAATGCATCAACATATATAAAGTTGTCAGTCACACTTCTTGATATCAACATAGTGGATGAGGAGGTCCAATCAGATTGCTTTTGTGTTTGTCGATTAAAGTTGTTTGAGTTTGTTAATATATGTGATCAACGGTCCAATTAAAATTCATAAGGAAAACAACTCATATCGGATTATATTTGAAGTGTTTATCAAAACTGTTTTTGTCGGCACAATTAAAAGACAAAAGCATGTGGAAATGGCTGTGTGCATGAGAAACAATCATCAATACATGTGACTAGTTCAGTCTACAATATCCATCGTTCTATCAGAGTTCTTTAAACACTTGATTGTTGGTTAAAATAAATCTTTGGTCTCATCGAGGTATCACGTGATTTTGTTAGGAATTTAGAGATCAAAAGTTTTGAAGCTCACTAAAGTCATCAGACTACATATGTGATCAGTTCAAACATTTCATCATTCCTAGATTTAAAAGTCTACGGCCCAATCAGACTAAATTGTTCTCGGCCCATGTGACTTGAATTTGATCTACACGAAGTTGAATTCAATCCAGTTGAATCAATTTTTTTTCGGCACATTCAAATCAGATCA
>JARYGA010025282.1:0-34636 GCA_030545235.1 Helianthus tuberosus | reverse complement strand
AATATCCTGCTAAACCCAAAAAGCTACGAATTTCCGTGGGCGTCTTTGGCTCTTGCCAATTCATGACAGCTTCAACTTTAGCGGGATCCACTTGGATACCACGCTCACTAACTACATGTCCAAGAAATTGGACTTCACGAAGCCAAAATTCACACTTCGAAAACTTGGCATAGAGCTTCTCCTGCTGAAGTAGTTCCAGAATGCATCGAAGATGCTTCTCATGGTCGGCCTGATTCTTTGAATAAATCAGAATGTCGTCAATGAAGACAATAACGAATTTGTCCAAGTATGGCTTGCAGACACGGTTCATGAGATCCATGAATGCTGCTGGTGCATTAGTGAGCCCAAAAGGCATCACTAGGAACTCGTAGTGACCATAAGGAGTCCTAAATGCAGTCTTGTGCACATCTTCATCTTTAACCTTCAGTTGTTGATAGCCTTATCTTAAATCGATCTTGGAGAAATAACTCGCCCCTTGAAGTTGATCGAACAAATCGTCGATCCTGGGTAATAGGTACCTATTCTTGATAGTAACCTTGTTGAGCTCGCGATAATCGATGCATAGACGCATCGACCCATCCTTCTTCTTCACAAACAGGATTGGTGCTCCCCATGGAGACGAGCTAGGTCTAATGAAACCTTTTGCTAACAAATCATCTAGCTGAGTCCTTAACTCTTTCATTTCTGTTGGTGCCAACCTGTAAGGTACCCTTGCAACAGGTGCTGCTCCTGGAATAATGTCAATTCTGAATTCTACTTGCCTATATGGTGGCAAACCAGGTAGTTCTTCAGGGAATACTTCGGGATATTCAGAAATGACGGGGATATCTTTAATCTTGAGCTTCTGCTCATCAAGAGTTACCTGTGCCATATAAACGACACAACCCTTCTTCAAGCACCTAGATGCCTTGAGCATAGACACTTGCTCAGGTAACCCATACTGAGTATCTCCCTGTATGGTAAGTGGCTCACCATACGGAGTCTTGATCACTACTTGCTTCTTGTCACACACAATCTGAGCTTGGTTATAGGATAGCCAATCCATGCCTATTACTATGTCGAAACCAGCTAACTTCAAAGGAAGTAAGGACAAAGGAAAAGAGTGGTTCCTAATGGATATGAAACATCCATCTAACACGGTTGATGCGGTTTCTATGGTGCCATCGGCTAATTCAACCTCATATTTTACGCTTAGGGTTCTAACAGGTAGGTTTAACAACTTACAAAACTTATCGTCAACAAATGACTTATCTGCTCCAGAATCAAATAACACCCTTGCATAAACATCATTAATAAGGAAGGTACCTGTTATGACGTTGTCATTCTGGATCGCCTCCTGTGTGTTCATCTAGAAGACCCTAGCATTGGTCTTTTTCCCTTCCTCAACTTTCTTAGCAAACTTTGGGCAGTTGGACTTGATATGCCCTTTTTCATTGCAGTTTAGCACGTAGCATCCTTGATTTTCTTACAATCTAAGGTCTTGTGCTCAGAGGATTTACAAATCCCACAAACTCTTGGCTGTGATTGGGATTTCGATTCATATCTGCACCTCCCGAAATGGTGCTTCTTACAGACCTTACACTTGGGCTTATCACCCGACTGATGACCATCCTTTTTAGTTCCAGAACCTTTTTTGTGGTCATTGTTTCCCTTATGCTTCTTGTCTGACCTTCGTGAGTTGTCATTCTCACGCTTTCTTTTCTCAGCATCGGTGTTTCTGAGCGATCTATGCCGGACCGGGTCCAAAGTGAGAGACAATGAAATATCAGTTGCAGACCTAAAAGTAGCTGGTCTAGAGGCCTTCACACTGGCCTTGATCTCTGGGGCTAAACCCCCAATGAAACGAGCTATTCTCTTGGGTTCCAGAGTTACCAGATACGGAACCAGTCTTGACATAGTGTTGAAGCTCGTAAGGTAAGCTTGACAATCTAGGTTTTTCATAACCAATGACAAGAAATCAGCTTCAATCTTTTCAACCTCATGCTGAGGGCAGTAATTCTCCTTAATCAATGTCACAAACTGTTCCCAAGACAGATTGTACAATGGGATTTTCCCAGTGGCTTGGATCAAAGATCTCCACCAGGCTAGTGCCTCTCCTTTGAACGACTGAGATACAAACTTTACCACATCCTTATTAGCGCAACCACTAATATCTACCACAGTGTCCATCTCGTCTAACCATGACATGCAATCAACTGCTCCTTTTTCCCCAGTGAAATCCCTGGGTTTGCAGGAGACAAAGTATTTATAGCTGCAACCTTTAGCACGTGGTTCTTGGTTTAACACAACTCTCTTAGATGGAACACTCCTCTGGTTTGATGAGTGATGAGAATCACTTTTGTGAGTAGTATGAGTTCTTGAGGGTGGCTTCGTATGTGGTACAGATTGGGTCCTTACATGGGTACCACTGGATTCATTGAATTGCCTATCCAAAGCTCTTGTAACAGCATTGTCTATGTAATTCTGCTCCTGCTACGTTGACTCTGGAGGTGTCATGATTATCTATGGGGTGACTGTTGACTTCGTCTGACCCAGGCATGTAGCTTGAGTACTACAGAAGATAAATGATTTTAATTTACTCAGAGGTCTTTAACAGTTTTATCATTCTAGATGATTTATTAATCATGGTATTTAAGAAACCATTTCGATTAATTTGTTAAGCATATATATATTCAGGATTTTCGTTATAATAATCCTTAGTTATAATTAAAATATATCAATGGCATAATGGCCTAGTCATATAGACAGTTTTAATTTTTTTTTTAAAATCATGATCTTATAGGATCAAGGTATTGAGGTTTTACTTATAATTTATTACCTCTTCTTAACAGGGGGTCGAAGACCACAACTGTCTTTTGTCTTATATGACACTTAATATAGCCCGTAGGCATTACCTCCCTATGGATGTTTAATATAATAATTGGAGTTGGAAAAATCTAATATAAGGATGACTTATGCGATTTTATCGAATCACATTTTTGCCAGAAATGTTAACATGTTTAAAGAAGTTAACAAGGATTTGAATCTTTTAAATAGGTTTTACCATTTTGGCCATATTTAGAATGACATGTGGCTAGGTTTTACCTTTTAAGATTCTTATTATTTTATTAAAATGGTAGGTTTTATAAAAGGAATGTCATTTTTTCATTTATTTCACATATTATATTTATGCATATAATTTAAAAGTGAAAATTTAAACTAACCATTCCATTAAATTTAAGCAAGTACATGTTTGCCCTAAACGGGACTTCTACAGAAATAACACGCCCACGCAGGGGCTAAACCAACAAACATACCCACACAGGGGTCAACAGAAAGACATGCCCACACAGGGGCAGAATACAAAAAGACATGCCCACGCAGGGGCAGAATACAGAAACAAATGTCCACGCAGGGACATGATTACAACACTAAAATCAAACAAACAAACAAATAAAGGATTCAATGATCCTTTTTGCTTTTTCCTTTAATTAAGCTTGCTAGACTCTTGAACATTCCTCGGCTTTGCCTACGGTCTTCCCGCACCTCCTGCCGCACCTCATTAATCATTTGAAGAATCTCTTGATGCTGTGGTGGTGACATCACTGGCTGCTGCGGGGGTTGCTGATATAGCGGAGGTTGACGAGGTAGGGGTTGCTAATACCCATATGGTGGGTACCCATAGGGTGAATATCCAGCCTGATATGGGACTCCAAAGGGCCCTTCAGGATGGAGAGTGTTGTAATCCCACGCTGCCTGGTACGGGTCAGCACTAGCATAGTTGTAGTTGGTGTGAGCAGGCTGCTCAAAGGGATTATACGCTGCCGTACCGGTGTATGTGGGTATTGGGTCGCCAAAGCCCAATGGTGGTGGCGCGACAGGCGCAGAGTCTACTTCCGAGATGGGGTTTGAAGGCCCACCCATCTGCGGGTCTTCATGGAGTGGCGGGTAGCGGCTGCCACTTGAAGGTTGAGGGGTGCTGATACGCACTCCTACTCGTACGGACATCCGTGCGTTCGATCTTCTTCGCCTCGGTGGCTTCGGAGGCTGTTGCTGAGCTAGTGGTGGTGGCGGAGTGACCGCGACAAAACGAGAATCCTCGGAGGGATCCTGCTGCTGCTGCTGCGGAGAGTTGTGGTAACTGGGAGTAAACACCAGTCGATCTGTCTGAACCTCTCCTCATAGCTGTCGGGACCATTATAAGGTGATCCCACAAAAGGTGACCCATCTGAAATTTCGATGGGATGGTTAGGGGTTCCGGACGGTGGTTCTGCGGGATCGGTGTCCTCGTCCATGTCCATCGCATGGTCTCCCGAGAAGTGGTCTTCAGGTCCTAGTGGGTTAAAACCCACTGGTTCTTCAATGTAGTTTGCCGGGTTGAACCGGCTTTGGAAGACAGGTGTCGGGTCGTCGAAGGAATAGTGAGGGCTGGATCCCTGGAGGGGGATGAAAGATGGCTGCGGGTTATGGGGCACATTTTCAGAATGAGGCCCGTAGGAATGGTGCTAGGATGGTGACGAACTTAGCGAGACGGATCGCCTCGCTGGCTCTATATACGTCCTCCAATGCTCCTGAGGACTCGTACTCATCGAGGCTGGTGGAGTTCGTCTGTGTGAGGGCCCGGCCTCATGGTCGTGGCCTGTGATTGGTGCCTTTCCTCTTCCCCTGTTGAATCTTGGTGGCATGATTGAACCTGTCAACATAAACAAAAATAACAACTAGGGATATATATAAAAGACCAAATAAAACAAATCGGGATTTGTCCTAAGTTCTTTGTCTAGACTCGAAAAGTTTGGAATGTGCAACTGTGTAACTGAGATTAAACACAAAAGGCTAGTGTTTAATTCACTCAGTGTTGGTTCTGATACCAACCTGTCACACCCAGATATTTCCACGTATTACCGGTGGGCCCGGTGGGGAGTATCGTGACGTAGTTGATATCATCATAGTCAAACAACACAATTTTAAATGCACAGTGGAAGAAAAAGATAGATTTATTTTAACCGAATAAATTGTAATATTAAGTATCACAAAATAGTTGAAACAGATCCACAGACGGATCAAATAAAAAGGAAACATAGCTCATCGGACTTAAAATGCATCCAAGCTTGCGAGACTCTTATTGATGCTAAGGAGAGGCCAACCTATTTCGAGTAGTACCTGCACTTAACCTTTTTGGGAAAATACGTCAGTTTACACTGGTAAATACAATTAACTGACTCATTTTGAAAAGGTTTAGAAAATTGATTTAGATGCACGAGGCACAAAACATTTTATAACTTGGGATAATTATTTATATATAAACTTGTAAAAGAATTACATGTTCGTTATACGTTCAGTATCCTGGATTGACACCGGGTTAAAGATTAATAGACACACCACATGATATAGTCCCACGGCGAGTTATTCCCGAAACCGGCGGTTATACCTTATTATTTATATATGCACTGTTGGGTGTACGCCTACACCCTGTGCTTAGGTCGTGGCCATTTCGTAAAATGATGCCAAGGATATCCGGGACATGGTCATTAACCCCCCAAAGGCTTTAAGCAAACAAAACAATTTAAACGGGACATTTCCAATAAATTAACCTTCATACGATCAAAAATTCAATGCCCGACCAAGCGGTATTTTATATACCGTACCCCAAGCCCGTATAAGGGAAAATAAGTTAAAAGTATTTACCTTTGCAAGTATTAATCACAAACAGCAAGTGCACGTAGCTTTTACCGGGTCTCCTATTCTGGAACAAAGGTTTTTAATAACCTATTAGATTCCTAACGGGTCTTTAATTAAGCCTAAACTTAGACCGGTTAGTTTTAAAAGAAGATACGGTTCAAACGCATGATTAAGCGAAGACCAGAATAGAATGTTTTTTAGACCCGACAAGTTTGGAGACTTGTGTAATATGGGTAAACTAAACACATTCTGGATTTTGAGACAAAAATGATAAGGTTTGACCCGTTTCGGCTAATTTATGCAAACTAGTGCATAAACCGAACCGACCGCGAATAATGCGTAACGGGTAACCAAAAGAGCCATATACAGGTTTCCTAAGTTAATATGCCTTAACTATTTTGTGACATTAATAAGATATCTTCTATTATGCCCAAAGTGGATTTAAACTCAAATTATGCCTCGTAGGGGTATTTTGGTCATTTAAAAGGTTATAAAAGAGATTTAATATAAATCTGAGTTTTAGGTCTGATATAATCAGTAAAAATATTTAATTTTATAAGTCATAACAGTAGGGCATTATAAATATGTGAAATTTATCTTTTATACTTAAACTATGCACCGTAGGGGCATTTTGGTAATTTCACATAAGCCTAAAAGGTCAAAACTAGAAATCTGAGTTTAAAACTTTTACTTACTATTAAAGTATAAAATTTTACTAAAAATATCAGTAGGTATCATACCTTATATGTTTAAAATAGTTTTAATACATACTATGCGTTAAAAACGCTTAAAAAGGCGATTTTGAGCTATTTCCGGGTTTTTAAAGGAAAGCTGGTTTTTTTATTATTCCAGAAGGCTCAAAATATTTTATTTATCATATTAGATCAGTAGAAAAAGATTTGGTATAAAAAAGATTTGTAAAACTCATTTTATAGTCCAAAATGGCAAAACCGACAATTACCGAATCAAGCTTAGAACTCTATGTTATGCTCAGCCTAAAATTAAATAAAAATCTTCAAAAATCCCAAAATATTATTTTATATCAGTAGGTAAAAAGTTTGGTATCAAAAATTGGGTTTAGATAGGCTATAAGCAAATTACGTCGTTTAATTGATAAAAAGCTTTCTAATTACGCTATTGAGCATAACTCTTAATCTAGACCTCAAACTGATGTCAAATTTTAGGGACAAGTCTATAAATCAGTAACCAAGGTTTCTATTCTTTTAAATTTTCAAAAATCACATTTTAAGGTCATATGGGCATAATAGTCACATTTAAGCATTTAACGGAAACATGCATATGAATCGGATAACTAAAGAACCAAGTTGTATAATCACAGAGGGTCATACTAACATGAAACCTGGTCCTAATAAGGCTCTAAGGCATTTCTAAAACATGCTACATTGGGTCAGAATTGAAAGTCAAAGCAAAAGTCAATTTATGCGACTTTAGGTTCCGAACCGAGCCTAAACTAAAAATTGTCGGGTTGAACATGTTTAGACATGTTCTTACATTAATTACCAAGTTATATTAATGATAAAACAGGTTGCATTGCTCCTACATTGCTAATTATGCATTAATTTGAAGGTTTCTGATGTTCAGCCTTTAATTGTGAACAAGTAAGACACTTAGAAACATATCTTGCTATATCTTTCTTCATGCCTATCCACCAAAAATTCTTTCTTAAATCTTGGTACATCTTATTGTTTCCAGGGTGCATAGTATACCTAGATTTATGAGCTTCCACTAAAATCTTATTTCTTAATTCTCCTTGCTTAGGTACCCAAATTCGTTTCTTGTGGAATCTCCAAATTCCATCATTTCCTTGCTCTAATTCCTTTATATAACCTTTCATTCCTTCAGCATCGTCCTTGATAGCTGTTTCCTGAACTTTCTTTAATTGTTTTTCCTGATACTTACGACTTAAGGCATCTGCAACTACGTTTGCCTTTCCTTCGTGATATTGAATATCACAGTCGTAATCGCTTAGAACTTCCATCCATCTTCTTTGCCTCATATTTAACTCTTTCTGCCCAAATATATACCTTAAACTTTTATGATCTGTATAAACAGTAAACTTACTTCCATACAGATAATGTCTCCAGATTTTAAGGGCAAAAATTATGGCTCCTAATTCTAAGTCATGAGTCGTATAATTTTCCTCGTGCTTTTTCAACTGCCGGGAGGCATACGCAATTACCTTCTTGCGTTGCATCAACACACATCCGAATCCTAATTTTGAAGCATCACAATATACTTCAAAATCTTCTGTTCCTTCGGGCAATGCTAAAATTGGAGCATTCGTCAATCGGTGCTTTAAAATCTTAAAAGCTTCTTCTTGCCTATGTCCCCATTCAAACTTAGCGGCTTTACCGGTTAACTTAGTCAAAGATACAGCTATCTTAGAGAAATCCTTAATAAATCGTTTGTAGTATCCAGCTAAGCCTAGAAAACTTCTAATTTCCATAGATGTTTGAGGGACCTTCCATTTGGTGATTGCTTCTATTTTAGCAGGATCTACGTGAATTCCTTCGTGATTCACCATGTGACCTAAAAATTGTACTTCTTGCAGCCAGAATTCACACTTCGAGAATTTGGCATAAAGTTTTTCCTTTCTTAACAAAGTTAAGAGTGCATGTAAGTGTTCGCAATGTTCTTCCTGACTTTTGGAATAAATAAGTATATCGTCGATGAATACGATTACAAATTTATCCAAGTATGGCTTACAGATCCGATTCATCATGTCCATAAATGCTGTTGGGGCATTTGTTAATCCAAAGGGCATGACTGTAAACTCATAATGGCCATACCTAGTTCTGAAAGCAGTTTTAGGTATGTCTTCTTCTTGTACTTTTAACTGGTGATATCCGGATCTTAAGTCTATCTTAGAAAAATACCTAGCGCCTTGAAGTTGATCAAAAAGATCGTCAATCCTAGGTAATGGGTATCGATTCTTAATTGTAACCTTATTCAATTCTCTATAATCGATACACATTCTCATTGAACCATCCTTTTTCTTAACAAACAACACAGGTGCTCCCCAAGGGGATGAACTAGGTTGTATGAAACCTTTACTTAGTAATTCATCTAACTGCTTTTTCAATTCTAGCATTTCGGTGGGTGCTAATCGATAAGGTGCCTTGGCTATTGGTGTAGTACCCGGAATTAGATGGATTCTAAATTCTACTTCTCTATCAGGTGGTAACCCAGGTAATTCTTCTGGAAAGATGTCTAGGTATTCTGAAACTATAGGGATGTCTGGGAGTTCCTTACTTTTAGTGTTAATGATTACCGAAATCATATACACCATTTCTTGTTTTCTTGAATAACTAGCCAACTTGATTACTGAAATGAATTTCAGTGGCTTTCGTGGTTTATCTCCTGTAATTAAAATTACCTCTCCTGTGGGAGTACGGATTTCTACGGAATTCTTATCACAAAGGATTCGAGCATGGTTGGCTATCAACCAATCCATTCCTAACACTACATCGAATCCGGCTAACTTCATAGGTAACAGGTTTGCAGAAAACTTATGGCCTAACAGTTCTATCTTTCCTTCTTGCAAAACCTTATTTATGTTAACAGAATTCCCGTCTGCCGTTTCGACTGTAAAAATTTGCCTAAGGGTGGTTAAGGGTAAGTTAAGAGCTTGGCAAAATGAAGTATTGATAAAACTTTGGTTTGCACCAGAGTCAAATAATACTTTTGCATAAACGTCGTGGACCAAGAACGTACCAGCTATAACGTCAGGGATGAGTTCGGCTTCTTGAGTGGTTAGCTGGAATGCTCGGGCATTCTTCTTTGTTGTTCCATCAGCTGGTTTGCCTTTATTGTCTGCGGTTTTAATTAATTTAGGACATTCTATTTTGTAATGTCCTGTTTCTCCACAGTTATAGCAGACTATGGTTTTCTTTTTGCAATTTTCTTCACGATGTCCTGCCATTTTGCAGAAGTTGCAGATTACATTGCATTTTCCAAAATGATTCTTTTTGCAATTTCTGCAAAAAGGCGGTTGTGTAGATTGTCTTCTTCCTCTTTTCTTGAACCTATTATTATCATTACCCACACGAAATCCTTGGGTAATCTTTTGAGCCAATTCCTTCTTTCGATCTTCTTCTCTTGTGCGCACTAGTTCATCAGTTAGGGTATTAGCTAGTTCCACAGCATCGTCAATAGTGCGAGGTCTCGCAGCTTTAACGATGTTACGAATTTCACTAATTAATCCCCAAATGTAACGGGAAATGAGTACCGGTTCTGGCGAAGCCAGTGTTGGTACCACTCTAGCATATTCAAAGAATGTCGAAGTATAACTACGACACTCTACGCCTACCATACGATGGTTTAGGAACTTATTTTCCATTTGTTCCTTTTCATATTCAGGACAATATTTTCTTTCTACAAGAATTTTAAATTCTTCCCAGTTTATAGCATAAGCTATTCTTCTTCCTTTTGCTTGTAATATGGTGTTCCACCATTCTAGTGCCCTTTCTTTGAACAAATTTGACGCATACATAACCTGATCTTCTTCGGAACACTTACTTATTGCAATTACTGCTTCGGTTTTCTCTAACCAACGCAGTACTGCAGTTGCTCCTTCGTTGCCTGCAAATTCAGCAGGTTTGCAAGCAAGAAATTTCTTTGAAAGTGCAACCAGGTGTTGCGGCTTTCATTTTCTTAGGAGGTGGAGCCTGTCGTGGATTGTTATCATCATGATTGCCGCCTCCATTTACACTATTACTAAAATTGTCTTCCTGAGTACGTTTACTAGGAATGATTTGTTGTGGTTCAACAGGTTTCTGAGCAGCAGCCATGATTGCTGGAATAGCATTAGCTATCCCTTGAGTGATGATGTTTTCAATATCTTGTCTAGTCATATACTGGTTTTCCTGATTTTGTTCAGATTGATTTCCTTCATTAACTGGTTCATTACTAGCGTTTTCCATCTGATAATTATTATAAATATAACTATTAGTATCAAATGATTGTAAATAAAACAATTACACAGAAGCACATAAAATCTTACAACACAGATATGTATATCCAAAATCGTCGATGTTTCGACTTCTATTTTGCTTTATATATTATATAGGCATCCATACACACTGTTTATCTTACAATGTTTTATTTCCCATTTTACAGAGTTATATTTAACTATTATTATTATTATACAGACATTCTTCCCAACCCCACTATTCTTAGGTCAACTGGCAGTTTAGTAGCGACGCTCCCTTTCGTCGTATTTCCAGGAGATTTGTTCCCCCATTTCCCGGATCCTATTCCCTGTACCTATCAGCTCTTCACCGAACTGACGGAGTTCGGCTAAGTTTTCGTTGCTCATTGGAGGATTGGGGATAGGTTCTGGATCCCACTGTGGAAGGAAGGAATAAGGACTGTTGATTATATTTTGGAATTGCCAGTCATTCGTCCACCATTCTTCCATTTGGCCTAAAGGTCGAGTGTGGATTAGTGGGTTTGGAATAGCTGGTTCCAGATTTACAGGAAGTTGGTTTTCGGCTAAGTAAGGATATAGATTATTATGGATAGGGCTAATGACATCACAATTTGCCAGTAGACGGTCTATTTCGTCTTGAAATGTGATTTCTTCAGGTTGTCTAGAACTCTCTCCAATTTCTATTCCTTTTTGATTAAAATCTTTCCTGATTTCTATCTCTGTTGGTTTAGAACTTTCTCCGATTTCGATTCCTTTTCCTTTGTCTATAGGGTTTTCTATTTTGGGGAGTTTCCTAGTAACTGGCTTTCTCCGGCGCACTTTCCTCCATCCTACATATCTTCTTCTCTTTTTAGGTTTTGCTTTTTCCAGCGGTGGAGCTTGGAATTCCAGAGGTTCCTCTATGTCAGCAATATAACCAGTAAAGTCGTGGGAGACTTCAATTGGTACTGGGTAGAGGTTGAGATTCTGAAATGCTTCTGATATCTCATTCATGCTGGATAGCATATATGCAAAATGCACAAAAATGCTAAGTTAAAACTTTGGAACAAAGTTTTACAAATAAACATTAAAGTTTTATTGCATACGGATTTGTACAAAAGACTATAGGAAAAAGAACACACTATAATTTATTTATTTACTAGGTATTAATTTTCTACTAGACCAGGTTTATTGATACTTTAGAGGTTTGAATTCTCTGCTACGGTAGCTAGCATATAGAGGTTTGCCCATTTTTCATCTAATGTGTCTTCCCAAGGTGACTTATTGCCTAATTCCTGGATTTCTGAATTAAACCTCACTTTCTTGACTTGGGGTTTCTTTATTTTCTCCTGTCCCTTCCTAAGAATCGAATTTCTTTTATCTTGGGTGAGAGGATTTTCATAATTTGCTTTACGGACAAAAATCCCTTCTTCCAGATCTACTGGGTGTTTGGAGGAAGAGGTTCCTTTTTCAGTGGGTGCAGTATCTAATTTGTGGTAGATAGCAGAAATCTTTTGTTTACCCATACTGTAACTCAACAATTAATCAGTTAATAAAACATGTTTTCACAGAATAGCAATTAAATTTCCTAAGTATATCTCAATTATTTTAATAGGCTAAAATCAATAGTAAGCTTAAATCAGTGGCTCTGATACCACCTTTTCCTGTCACGGCCCTTGGCCCCGGTTTAACCCGATCCAGAGCCGCGAGGCAGGAAATCCGATGGTATCTAATTAAGTGACAGCGGAAGTCTTTTTAAACAGGATCGATTAATATTAAAACTGCTCGTTTATATATATAATATAGGGATAAATCCCATAATTTACAATAAAGTGATTTCACTGGAAAATCTTTATTTCTCAAAACATGTTTCTTTATTTATTTACATTGAGCCACTTTTCTAAGCTTGTAGTGCTCCACGGCACTTTTCCTTTGCTCACAACAGATCACCTGAAACATGTTTGAAAAAGGTTTTGTCAGCAGGGAAATACTGAGTGAATCATTCAGTTTTACTAAAACGACTCGTTTGTTATAATTCACAGTATTAAGAGAGATTACAATGTTTCTGATATCAAACCAACTACCCACAGTATTTGTCACTCGACTCATTTCGGTGACTGTGGTCATATCACCATTGGCTGCCCCAATGAATGACGAATATCACTAATTAGGTTCGCCCACCTAAAGTGACAAAAACAGTAGTAATGTGCACAATACCCCACATACCGGCTGTAATTTGGTGATTACATAAACTTAATCACTGTAATTATAACCTTTGAAAATAAACATGATTTTGAAAGTAATTTGATAAAAAGAGAATGACTCACATTGTAGATTTAACGAGCAGAGTATAAGCCTACTGATTAGCCTTGATTAACCTAATTTAAATAACAATGCACACACAAACAGGTTAGTAACTAATACAGCAGTTACGACAATTCACGAGATTAAACCCTCACAACGATTTACAAGTGCAATACTTAACAATTCAGCGGATTCACAACGAATGACAGAGTATAGTCCGAGTTCAAACAGCACTCAAACATTCAAGTCGAAATCACGATGAATAACAAAGTATAAACTCAATTTGAGCGGCACTTAAACAATCGTTGGATAGTTATAATCGATCGGACGTTGAATCGTAATAGCGATCGAGTTATTACCCTGATTGTGGCAGCACTTCGTGATCAGTGTGTGTTTTGTGGACTGTTTCTGTTATAACTCAGCCTACGTAAAGCGAATTTACGTCGTTTCAAAGACAGAATTCAAGTCCCAAGGCCCTGTATTTATACGTGAAATTGACATCTCCCGCGTGTCGCGGAAGATGACATGGATGTTGTCGCGACTCGCCTGGGGTACACATCTACCCTTGGGTAGCCTTGTCACTAGTATAGGCTTGCTGAGTTGATAGTTCGTGAATTCTCAATTTAGACAACGTATTTTAGAGATAATCATTAGTTAGGGTTTACCCCCCTTAAGTTTTAGGGGCCCTAATCCTGATTCCAAATGTTCTGAAAATTTTAGGGATTATGCAGAATCACTTGGGTTTCTCAATTAGGGTTTCCTATTGGGCAATTTAATTAAATAAATATAACTTTTGATGAGAGTTGTTACATCCGGGGGCTCTGCCCCTGGCTGGGGTTGAGCTGCTTCTGGAAAACTGCATTCGTAGACAGTGTTTCTGGTTCTGTAAACAACAGGTTCTGGTCATTGCGTTTTTAGTTAGATTCTGGTTCTGTGAACAATAGTTTCTGGTCATTGTGTTTTAGACAGTTTATGGTTCTGTGAACAACAGTTTCTGGTCATTGCGTTTTAGAAATAAAACATTTTTGAAGTGTTTTTACTCATTGCATTTTAGGTAAACACATTTTTATGTGTATTCAGTTCATTGCGTTTTAGAGAGAACAATTTCTTTTGTGTTTTTAGGCCATTGCGTTTTAGAAATAAGACACTTTTATATGTTTTCTAGGCATTGCGTTTTAGAAATAAGACATTTTTAAGTGTTTTCTAGCCATTGCGTTTTAGAAATAAGACATTTTTAAGTGTTTTCTGGCCATTGCGTTTTAGAAATAAGACATTTTTAAGTGTTTTCTGGCCATTGCGTTTTAGAAATAAGACATTTTTAAGTGTTTTCTGGCCATTGCGTTTTAGGTAAAACACATTCTTTTGTGTTTTTAGACTATTGCGTTTTAGAAATAAGACATTTATTTGTGTTTTCTGGTCATTGCGTTTTAGAAATAAGACATTTCTTTGTGTTTTTGGTGCGTTGCGTTTTAGAAAATGTCATTTTTTTACGTTTTTTTTTCATTGCGTTTTACGCAACTGGGTTTTCTCCATTGCGTTTTACGCAACTGGGTTTTCAAATTTTTTTTTTCGAAAATATAGCAATAGTATACTCGTTTTAAAGATAAAAAAACGCTCGTTTTTTTGGTGCAATTTTTATAAAAAAATAATGTTGTATGAAAAAGTTATTAACGTTTAAAAAATGAGGGGGGGGGATTGGAGGAGAGAGAAACTATTGTGCTAGATTGACTAGAATGCCTCTAACAAACCCATGCGCCTCTTTTTTTTTGCTTCAATTTCATTCTTTTAATCTTAGCCCTTGATTAACTAAATGGATGGTCAAGATCACTTCCTAGCCAAATAAACTTCCTATTGTATCTCCACCCTTGATATATAATATAAATTTAAAAACTTAATTATACAAATCAGAAAATTTTACGAACTCAATCATATAAAAAGTACTTATTACATGGTTTAGTAAACTATTAGCTCATGGATAATTGTGTATTATAGGAGTGTGGAGGGGTTTGATAATGCCCCCTTGAGTGTTATAGCCTTATAGGGGAATAAAAAGGAAGTGAGGTTTTTAGTATAAGACCGTGGGGTATGGTGGGGCTTGGGTTGGGGCGTGGGTTAGGCATTGGTTGACACATGGAATGGGGTGGCAGACATGGGTAAACCCACATTCAACACGGTATGGCGGGGCGGGGGTTTGGGGCGTGGGTTTGGTGGGCTGGAGCTGGGCTGACCCAACGGGCTATTTCAATATTTAAAAAACAACAAATTTAATTTTTTTAATATTTTTAAATAAAGAAAATTAAAAAAACATTAAAATTTCCTAACTTTTATATTTGTTTTTTATCTCTTCTCTCATCGCCAAGACTAGTTGTAACTCGTCACCCTGTAGGTGATCAATGGACTGGGTTAGAAATTTCATATCATCTCGTTTTTCTTTGTTCCTTCGTATTTCGGCCCTTTGTTGTTGGAATACGTTGAATGTATCCATCTTGCATGAAATGTCATCCAACTGCTCGCTGTATATTCCCCTACGCGAGCCAGAACTCCCAGCTGAAGGCGATGCCGTTTCAGATCTAGATTTTTGAGCACGCCTTCTTGAGGCATTTCTTCCATACTCAGGCCGGTTTGGGCTTGGCGAATCATCCAAAAGGTCCTCCAACTCTTGATCTCGTGCATCAGATTGGGCTTGGGACGAGGCCCTTGACCTTTTGGAAGACGAGTTAGTTTCGCTACCAATGGGGATAGTCGCCCACTTTTGATTGAACTTACAAATCTCCCAACAATGCATGAAACGGAAGTCGGTCTTCACACTTGATTTGAATGCGACCACTGCATTTGTCAAAATGTCGGCTTCGGTTTCACCACTTTTAGGGTTTTGCTTTGCTTTATTTAAAAAACCACTAAATTTTGTAAGTTGGGTGCTTATCTCGCTCCACTTTGAGGATAAGCTATCGTTTTCACGATAACTCTCCCTACCCATTTCTTCATGGAATAGTCTACTAACCGATTCCCACAGGGCGGTTCGATGTTGCGAATTTCCTATTTTAATAAAAAAAAAATTAATGGGTTTCGATGCGGAAGGACCATGATTGGGTGATTGAGTTTCGGGAACGGATTCGTATTGTGATAGGTCGATGGAGGTTGGTGAAAGGTCGATGGGCGATTGTGAAAACGGGGTAGGTATCGAATCGTCGTTGTGTGGGAAGTTAGTAAACACACGATTCCCGATATACGATGCATAACCCGCCATGTCGGGCATAGAAGAGTGTATGAAAAATAGACGAGCTATTGGACGAGTGGGTGGTGGGCTAGGATTATTTTCTTGGAATCCATACGGGTTGCTCGGGTCATAACGGTTGTAAGGATGCATTTTTTCGTTTTGTAGAAGGAGAATGCGAGTTTTATAGTAAAGATGTGGTTGAATGTGGTAAAAAATGGAAGAAAAATGTGAGTTTTATAGTGAAAAAATGGAAGAATATATATATATTTTTTAATATAGCCATTGGCCAACGGCTAGCCCAACGGTTCTTTTCTTTTGGCCATACACAACCCGCCATGTCAGCTCACTTCCCTCGCCTCACGCCCGGCTTGAAACCCAAGCCCCAAGGGCCACGCCCCAACCCAAGCCCACCCGGGATGGTGGTTTGGGCGTTTCCCCCCAAGTCCCCAACCCACGCCCAAACCCAAGCCCCATACCCCATGACCTAACATCAATGGAGAGAAAACAAAATGGAAAGTAATGATTGAAAGACCATTAAAGGGCATTAACTAATACACATTTTTCAAAGGGTGTTATTATGCTAATATGGTGGAAAATGCCCGTTAGAATGATTAACTGAATGGTCTTAACTATTTAACAAGAATCCTTTAGTATTATACGGAGAAAATTATGAGACAACAAACAAAAACAAAAACAAAAACAAAAAGTAAATAGTTTCGCATTATTTGAAAATTAATTTCCTGTCATAATGTTAGGTGCTTGAATAAACAAAGTTATTAATATGCTTTATTAAGTAGTATGCATGGTATATGGTATGTTTATAATTGTGCATTTAATAATAAGTTTATTATTGTTTTCAATTATATGGGTAAAGTTGCTTGGGTTGGGAATCGGATTGTGGTCCAATTAGGTTTGGGTCTGGTTATGTGATAGGGATCGTAACTAACTTCTTGGTACTCGTTTAGGATTGAGATGTAAGCGGTGAAAAAATCGTGTATGAAGAAATAGGTTTGGATTGAAATACATTTGATACTTGATACATGTTGGAGTTATCTTGGTTGTTTGGATGTAGAGATATGATATAAAGTATAAAGAGTAATTAAATTGTTGGTGTAAAAAGTATAGAGTGTATGGGTTGTTTATATATTGGAAAACATTTGAATTATTTTTCTCCCACCCTCAACGACCCCCTTTAACGATCAAAAATAAGGAAACTAAATTCTAACAAGGGATAGTGAGCTCAAGGGCGTGGCCACAAGTGTCCCAAAAATTCATAGGGAAAGGGAGGCGATGCAATGTTCGCTGCTCCCCAGACCCTCCACACCACATCTCCCAACACCTCTCACGAAACACATACATTTATCCTTACAAATGAATGACATTTAAAACATTAACTAACAAGTTGAACGATACTTAAAAAATCTCATTATGTATTCCACGTTTTGGCTTCTTTAGAAATCTCATAATAAGTGGGTCTTTTCAAAGTTCAGCCGAAATCACCCATTACCCTCCCTGAAATCGAAGCTTGATATTTTCATCATGTATTTTTGCAATGCCTTTGGAGTGTGTGCTATGTTCCGGCTGAATTCCAAAGTTCGAGTCGTTGTAGTATAGTGGTAAGTATTCCCGCCTGTCACGCGGGTGACCCGGGTTCGTTCCCCGGCAACGGCGCCAAAAACTTGATGTAGAATAAGTAGTTCAAATAAATAAACTAAAATAAACCTAAATTTAGACTCAAGTAATAATAATCTAGACTCTCTAACTTGACTAAACTACTCACCGACAAGTGAACCAGTCGACTCTAGCAAAGAAAAGCAAGTCCGGATGTTGAACCCACAAGGAATCTAATTAATTACGTTAACGACTTTATTTAGACTAGACACTGACACGACTTCACAATTGTTGTGTTTTAAGGGGGGTTTTACTAAAATCCTAAAATTGAAATTAAAATGAAATTAGACTAAGACACGAACAAAAACTAAGGGGCTGTTTGGTAGCCTCTTATTGACCATTCAAATGCTATCTCTTAATGGTTTAAAACCTCTAAATGAATAAGAAGTAACCTCAAGTTTGAATGGTTAAGAGGTAACCTCTGAATGGTAAATCATCACATGTCACATTCTTCTACCTTCTCATTGTAAAATTCTTAATAGTTCC
The DNA here is from genome assembly GCA_030545235.1 of Helianthus tuberosus. Classification (NCBI taxonomy): domain Eukaryota; kingdom Viridiplantae; phylum Streptophyta; class Magnoliopsida; order Asterales; family Asteraceae; genus Helianthus; species Helianthus tuberosus. The sequence goes on along the minus strand of JARYGA010025282.1, from coordinate 16,370 downwards.
ATTAAGAGGTAGCCTCTTAATGACCATTCAGAGGCTACCAAACAGCCCCTAAGGTTTGATTCAGATGAGATTAACGACTACCTAGGCTTGAATCCAGTTAACTATGAATGGATTTCTAACGGCATTATTGTAGTATGGAATCGGGATCGTTAAGTACTAAACCCTAAGGTATTTCAAGCTAAGACCTCCCGACCCTTCTCAGGAAGAAACATAGGAAACCCTACAAGGCTGTTGTGAACACCGATTGTTAGACTTCCTCTCAGTCCTCTAACGACTCTAAAAGTGCCCTAATTCGACTATCTACCTCTCAGCGCGATAATCTTAGGCAATCCTAGATTCTAACTTGATTTATTAGACACAAATGCAATTCGGGAACTAAAACCGACTTATCTCAAAACCTGTCTTAGCTATATATTGCACTGAGACCTAATAACTAACTCGAGCCTCTCAGCGACAAGTTAAGCAGAATACCTAGTTCTAATTGTATTTTAATTACTGTTTCTAAGGCTATAGGCCGATTTACCCAAAGATCACCCGAACCTGCAAAGAATCGAACAATCAACACAAATTTATTATGTGAAAGACATTCACCAAAATCTATGTGAAACAACAAATAATCAACAATCAAAATCAAATACGCATATGCACCAATTCAGATATTCTAGGATAATTTACTTTTAAAGATCAATCCATAACAAACAATAAAAAACCGTTAAAAAACCAAACTTGATTAAACTATCATCTTGCCTAGGTAGTAACGAATGTTTTAGCCAAGAAACATGATGTCTAAAATAAACGAAACAAGTTCAAAACAAGAATTCATCGGAAAAGTATTGAAACACAAAAATAAAGAAAACCGGGAGATAAGACCCGAACAATCTTCGTTCCTACGCTCCAAGCTTCAACCGAATGATTCCCGCAAGCTAAAGCACTCTGAAATACTCGAAATCTGCTCCGAAAATCGCCTAGGGTTTCTTTGATTCATAAGTTATTCATGATGATGATTACTCTTAAGTATTTATACCAAACCCTAGCACCAGCAAATAAAATTCGCCATATGACCCCGTCACGTCGCGCGACGGGTGAAGACAGCCCTGGTGGCGCGACGCCACCATCCCAAAAATCAGATTTAATTTGTTTACTGGCTGGCGCTGCACGACTATATGATCATCTACCCGTGGCGCGACGCCACGGTCGCGCCACGGGCATTTTTTCATAGACTCTTGCGCCCAAAACTCAGGTTTAACATCCCAAAACTCTTCAAGAATTATTCTAACTCTTTTAGATTTGTTCCAGAACTTAATGTTTCAGCAATTCAGCTCGGTTCCACTCCATTTTCGACCACTTTATGTGTCAAGACCTGGAAAACGCAAATATGATCAATAGCACGTAATTCTAAATAAAACTAAACTATAAATAACGATAAATAATACAAACTATACACGATATAAGGATGTATTTTGCAATACATCAAATATCTCCACACGTGTTTTTTTTTTGTCCTCGAAAAAGAATTATGCCATGGAATCAGAGACAAATAATCACTTGGGTCAAAAATTATTTGTCTTATTAAAACCAAGGCTTGCGTTAGCCGCGATTGCGAATATACTTGTCCCTTTAAACCCGAATTCAATCCTAAGCCCTTATCATGTGAATTTAATTTAAGTGCGGTCAGTCTACCTAGGGTCTCACACTAGAATCTACAGTCTACCTACTCCCACCTCAAGCTTATAGGACTAAAGGAACGATAACCGGACCAATTCCCAACCGTCTTATATCAAAACCAAGAGAGTTTACAATCAACATTTTTTTCTTTTTCCATTTTTTTTCGCTTTTTTTTTCTTTTCATGAGCGTAGACGATGCTTTCCCTAACCAAGAGGCAATCCGGCTGTAGAGTCGCTATCCCCAACCCATATTACTTAAGCTTCGGTACTGATGAAACAATGGTTAACCGGGCGGGTTAACTCACTGGTCTCGTCAAGAGGGTTAATCCCTTCTTTCCGAGGATCGCTGGCTGGATCGTCTGTTGGTGGGTTTCCTGCACAAGGAAACAAACCGTGACTCGCAACAAGGAGGATGTGGTGGGGGGTGCTCCTTGTTACCACTCTCCGGCGTGAGAATCAGTAGTTTGCTTGGGAAGCAAAGTGTGATAGTAGTAGTATTGAGAGAGTTCAGAAGTGATACCTCAAACCTGGTTTGGGGTCAGTATTTATAGCCGAGGAGTGGAGGAGGGTAGTTGAGTAGCTAGCCTGACATCGCACAGCTATTTGCAGGTGTGTCAGACCTGTCGGATACTGTGGTGATGCCACGTCCTGCTGTGGTGTCAGACTGTTGTATACACGTGGGCCAGTAGGCGACTGTTCCCAGTGCCACTTGCACTGTGGTGTCAGACCCACTTGCCTTGTAGGCAGGATGCGGTGCCAAGCCGCATCGCAGCTTGCGGTCCTTGATGTAGTTCCCGCGTTGGTTGTTCCATCCATGATTCACGCGGGATGCGGTGTTATGCCGCATCGCCTGCTGAGTGCCTGTTCCTGTTGTCCAGATCCCTTGTCGTGACGAAAATGTTCATAGGATGCGGTGCGGGGCCGCATCGCTATGTGTTACATTAGTTTCCGTCCTTAAGGTAATTCTTCTCATCAATGGACAGATTGGACCGTAGTGTTCGCATGTGCCCCCGCGGACACTGGGGAGTTTATTGCTGTTGGAGGATTTTGATGAGGGTAATGGTCATTCGCGGTCGTGCTGACGCGAGATTTGGGACCATACCCCTTCAGGTATTTTTTTACTTTTCTTTGCACGGTCGATTTCACACACCCTAGCGGTGATCCGGCTGTAGAGTGTCTATCCCCTGCCCAGACTACATAGGAATGCACTACTTTCATTTAGTTTCTAGCTCACTTTTTTTTCTATTTTTCGCATGATCACAACCTCTAATAGTTTTAACTTATAACAGTGCCTCTTATACTATTATCGGCAGTTTTGATTTCCCATATCTCCCAGGCGAAAACCCACTAGCAGACCGACAATTAAGGTATATTAGCTCAAAGGGACTTAAAACCAAACCCGGGCCTATCCACATATCCCTAACTAGACGCAGGCTTGATTTATTATAATCTCATATTATTATTATTCGACCCAAGCAAAAATTCGCCTTTTCTATCATTTTCCGTTTTAAATATGCAAACTTCTCATATCGAAGGACATTTTTTCTGATTTTTCGATTTTTTTGGATTTTATGTTTTTTTAATTTTTTTTTTCAATATAAGACTTGATTATTTACATGTATCCCATCCCCACACTTAAAGATTGCATTGTCCCTAATGCAAGAATGTAAATACAACTCAACTACCTAAAAATAACTACTACAACTACTAACGAACTAACTAAATAAATAACGAACTAACGACGAAATAAATAAATAAAAAGAATACAACAAAAAGGGAAACGACTTAGCTGATATGTGAGACTGTCAAAGTGCCAGTCATTTCCACACTCCAATTCGAAACGCGCTTAGCAAACAACTCTAACCTCGGACACGCGAACGAAAGCGGCTATATATCAACCTATCAATCATCAAACAAACTTCCAAAACATATCATCATATATAAATCAAAATCATCAGTAGTTCATCAGTTTCATCACATCAACCAACTCAGCCTCCCTGACCAACCTGTTTAACATGTATAAATATCAGTACAGACCAAAAGTAATGAGGATAAAAAACAGCATAAAAGAAAAATAATCAAACAAAAGATATAGTAATCGGCTGCTGCTCTTGCATTCTCATGCTATCCCCACACTACTCCTCATCCTGCCCAGCTGCACCAATGCTCTCTCGCACCAGCACCAGCCTGGCCCTCCTGCTGCCTCGGCTGGAAATAATCCGAAATCCTCATACTGTGAGTGGACATCATATAACGAAGAGCATCATCCTGCCTCTCCTGTCCTAACTGAAGTGCCTCAATCAAATGCTCCAGCCTGTCAAATCTCTGCTCCACATAGCCAGAGAGTGACTCCAAAGTAAGAGGCTCAGGTGGAGGCTGCCTCCTCGGGTACCGACGTGCTGGCAACTCGTGTCGCTGAGGTGGCCGTTGTCGATGTGTGGGCTCAATCTGAATCATGACATCCTCAGCAGGATGTCCCTGTGGCGGCTGAACCTGTGGACCCTGCCTGATCGGCTCCCAGCCGTAGGGCTCCTGCCATGACACTATGCCTGCCTGCTGCAGCTCTTTCAACCCAAAAGTCGCCGTCTTGGGCCCCTCATGTAAAAATTCAGGGAGATATTTATCAAGCACCCCCAAATTTGTTGCAATCCTAGTAATGTAGGGGCTCATATCCAAACCAGCTCGATGACCACCTCTACGGCCTCTACTAAAAGAATCTGCTAAGACCGTAGCCAGATTCATCTCCCTGTTCTGCACTCTACACATCAGAATAAACAACTCTATCCAGTTCGCCTTGTTCTCCCCCGACTTCCGACCCACAAGTGTAGTAGACAAGATCTTCAGCACATACATATACACCGGATTACGAACCGACGTGATCAGGTTCGTAGTCGTAAACGGATAATCGAAAATCGTACTCCAAAATTCTTTCAACTCAGTCGCACCAACACCACAATCCCTAGGCTTAGTATAAGCACCCTGCAAGCAAGTAACAAACTCCGGCCTCTTTACCTCCTATTCGGTATACAACCCCGAAACTATAGCAAACCGCGCCATATTCATCTCATACACCTGCCTACCTAGACTAAACGACACCACTGTGTCCTGCTCGAACTTTCCCTCCTTATGCGCCCAAGTGCTATGAAACTCTAGCACTAGCTCCTCGTATTGGGGCTTTATACACTCTAACGCATTAATCAACCTTTGACCCAAAAGATCAATCACCTCCTCCTTCGAGCCTATCTCACTCAACCACATCCAATCGATAACCCGGTGCTGAAGTAGCTCAGTATCTTTTAGTTTGTCAAATTTGTTCCATTCTGGCGAATTCAGCTCAAACTTCAGAATCGGGTGATTTGCTGCTACACGCATTTTCTGATCCGGAATAAAGTTATAAGTCGCTTGATATTTGATTTTTCTCAGTTTCAGATCATCAGCAGCTATCTAGATGATCGGTGTCTCCTGCGGAACCGGATCCTGCTCAGGCGGATCCTGTTGCGGTGCCGACTGATCCGCTCCTGTCTTTCTCCCTTTACCTCGGCGAGAACTACTAGCCATGCCTGCAAAACAAATAAATTCAAGACAAAACAAGCAGGCAGTCAGTCATAACAAACTATTTTTGGTATTTAAATTTTTTATAATTTTTTTATATTTTTTTTGGATTTTTATAATTTTTTTTCGAAAAAAATAAAGAATACCCGTATAGCATTTCATTCGCGGCTAATTTTAACAAAAATGGGTTACTTTTTTTACAATTGCTAAGTGATAGTTAAACTCGCCCGAATGGAGATTGAGTACGGGCGAGCTTAAACCACTTGTACGTGCAAGTAAACCCAAACAAGACTAAATACGACTAAACTATGCTAAAACGACACAAAGACGGCACGAAAACACTAACCTAGACTCAATGTACACTACCCCCCATCGGCACTTTTAATTGTCCCAATTAAGAGCCAAAGTGCCGAAACAATGACATTGAAGTCCAATCCGCGCTTAAAAATAATTTGGTTTTTAGTTGTTTTGAAAATAAATTTTAGCTTCGAAAAATTCCGCCTAATTAAAGGAGGTTTCTTTCGTATGCAAAATTTTAGCTTTAATGCGCAAGATCGGAACTTCACTTGTCAATGTACCTTACCAAACCAACCCACAATCAAATGCATTCACTATCCCAAACCGACACTACCCGAAGCCTATGTACTTTGAAACAAAAACCAAATTCTATTTCCAAGTAGCCATGTAAACCCAAACCAAGCCCATCCGCAACCTTAACCTATTCAAGCAAATGTATTCAATCATGGACTCGACACGGACTAAGACTTCTAGACCGACCCATATTAAAACATAAGACAAAGGACTCGAAGACACAAGACTCAAACCTGACCCGAACAAAGACTCGACCAACCGAAACTAGTTGATTGTGATGACCCGCTTGACCTTCCATACGAGACGGCCAGAAACGACTCGAAATACTCCTCGGGACTGAACTGAACCTGACTCAATAAGAACACACCATCGACTCAACCCAACTACAAAAACATACCACCCAAAACATGACGAACAAATTTGACTCGACACCAAACCTACATAGCCTGCGGCTGACCTTACTTTACTATATCAAATATTAAATAAGACTCAACACAACTGACTAGAAAACTACTCAACCTAACTGAACCTAAAGGACTCGACACATCAAGAACTCGACTCGAACAACTTAACCTAAAGGACCTGCGGACCTTCAAGAACATGAAAACAACTCAAACCATGACTCGACAAGACCTAACAGGAATGAACTCGAGACAAATAACTCACCAACTAACTTCAATCAACAAATAGATAAGAAAATAAGCAAAAACATACCTGAATCGATGATTTGTGCAAGAAAAAGATGAAATTTTCGGTTTCGGGTGAGCCCAAAATCGAGCTAAAATCAGTGGCCGGATGGTGAAACTGCGGTGTGGGTTTTGTTCGGTGGGTGAATCCGATCACGTGGGTGTAATTTTGGGTGAAAGTGGTGAGGTTTTGAGGGTTTAACGGAGGGGAGATGGTGGGTGAAGGGTTTCGGCGGTGGGGGTGGAAGAAAAAGGTGTTAGGATTGTTTGGGGGTAGCTGATGACCGAAAAAGAATTTTAAGTTGAAATTTATATCGTCGCGTCGTGCGACGAGGAGTGGAGTGGGCCGTGGCGTAGCGCCACGGCTGGGTTCACTAAAAAGGTTCGTTAATTTAGGGGGTTCAAACTGTTTAAAAGGTTCAAAAGGTTGTTTATTTGAACTCTATGGTGGTGGCGCGACGCGACGGACCGATTTCAACAGAAGGTTTCGTAAAATTATGAGTTTTGGGAGTTAGAAAAAAATTCTAACTTTCTCCAAACCTTCCCCAAACCTTCCCAAATTTTTTTCTAAGTATGGGACTTACCTGGAATGACTTTTTCTTCATATTTTCAGCTCTTCAAGGGTACGTTTCCTGCAAAATTTCACACACACACAAAACACAAACACGAAAAACTACTAGAAATACGAAAAATAAAGAAATTTACAAACGGTACATACTCTACAAACGAAGCTTTTGCAACTCACTGTCCGGTGAAGGCGGGTGGGTCCTCTAGAGGAATTCCTTCCTCTTCGGTAGTATCAATGGGACCTCCCAAGTAATGTTTCAAGCGATGACCGTTTACCTTCCACACACCTTTATCGACTTCGTCATATAACTCTACGGTACCATATGGAAACACCTCCTTTACCACATACGGTCCGCTCCATCTTGACTTCAACTTCCCCGCTATCAATTTCAATCTTGAATTGAATAAGAGCACTCTATCACCTACCTTAAACTCTTTCAATCCTCGCAACCTCCTATCATGCAACGCCTTAGTCTTTTCCTTGATATTCCAAGATTGTTCATAGGCGGCATCCCTCAAAGCTTCCAATTCATGGATTTGGAAGAACCTCCTTCTTGCCGCTTCGGTAAGGTCGAGGTTAACGGTTTTCAATGCCCACAAAGCTCTATGTTCTAACTCTACCGGGAGATGGCATGCTTTGCCATACACAATCATGAAGGGTGTCGTTCCTAACGGTGTTTTGTAGGCGGTGCGGAATGCCCACAAAGCGTCGTCGAGCTTTTCCGACCAATCCTTTCTACATTTTCCTACCGTTTTTTCTAAGATTCTCTTCACCCCTCGGTTAGCATTCTCTACTTGGCCACTAGTTTGCGGGTGGTATGCGATAGAAAGACGGTGAGTGACACCGTAGCGTGCAAGTGCCTTTTCCATTGCGGAATTGCAAAAATGCGTACCACGGTCACTTATGATAGCTTTAGGAACTCCAAAACGTGTGAATAACTTTTTAAGGAATCTCACCACCACTCGGGCATCATTAGTAGGCAAAGCTTGAGCTTCCACCCACTTGGAGACATAGTCAATGGCCACGAGGATGTACCTATTCCCACTCAATGAGGGGAAAGGTCCCATGAAATCAATACCCCAAACGTCAAAGATTTCAAGAACTTGGATGGGATTTTGGGGCATTTCATCCTTGGATGAGATGTTGCCGGTACGTTGGCAACGGTCACATGTCCTAACAAACTCTACGGCATCCTTAACTACCGTTGGCCAATAGAAGCCACTATCAAATACCTTTTGTGACGTCACATTTGGCCCGTGATGGCCTCCCGTTAAACCCTCGCGCGCATGTCTAAGGATGTCTAACCCATCCTCCTTTGAAACACACCTCCTAAGCACTCTATCTCCACCTATCCTAAATAGGTACGTGTCATGCCAAATGTACTTCCTAGCATCCTTAAGAAGCTTTTTCTTTTGTTGGTAGTACATACCCCTCACAAGATCACCGGCCGCTAAATAATTTGCCAAATCCGAAAACCATGGCAAACCCTCTACCTCGGCACTAACAAAGTCTATGGTTTCATGAGGAAAAGTATCTCCTATGGAATCCTCACGAACTTCCTCTCTCTTAGGATCCTCTAAACGTGACAAATGGTCGGCGACCACGTTTTCCGCTCCCTTTTTATCCTTAATTTCTATATCAAACTTGGAGAGCAAAAGAATCCATCTAATGAGGCGTGGCTTCGCGTCTTTCTTTTGGAATAGAAAGCGCAAAGCAGCATGGTCGGTGAACACGGTGGTTTTGGAAAGAACGAGATATGAGCGAAACTTATCAAACGTAAACACTACGGCTAAGAGCTCCTTTTCCATGGTGGTATAGTTCTCTTGAGCATCATTTAAAGTTTTGCTCGCGTAGTAGATTGGATGAAAGTGTTTATCAACTTCTTTGACCTAGAACCGCACCCACAGCATAATCGCTTGCATCGCACATGAGCTCAAAAGGCAAGCTCCAATCGGGCGAAACAAGGACAGGGGCACTAACGAGTTTCTCCTTCAAAAAAATAAAAAGCCTTTATGCACTCTTCGTCGAAGACGAAAGGTACATCTTTCTCTAAAAGTCGGGTCATGGGGCGAGTAATCTTAGAAAAATCCTTGATGAAACGCCTATAAAAACCCGCATGCCCTAGAAAGCTACGGGATTTGACACTAGTAGGTGGAGGCAATCTACTTATGGTATCTATCTTTGCCCTATCCACCTCTATTCCCTCTCTAGATACCTTGTGTCCTAAAACTATCCCCCCCGTCACCATAAAGTGACATTTCTCCCAATTCAACATAAGATTTGTTTCTATGCATCTCTTAAGCATCCTATCAAGATTGAGAAGACATTGATCGAAAGTGGTACCATAGACCGAGAAGTGATCCATGAAAACCTCCATAGAGGTCTCAAGCATGCCTTGGAATATAACAACCATGCATATTTGGAATGTAGCCGGAGCGTTGCATAACCCGAAAGGCATGCGGTGAAACGCATAAGTGCCGTAAGGGCATGTGAATGTCGTTTTATCTTGATCCTCTGGGAATTGTTGACCCGCTAGACGCTCCAACATTTGGTCAATGAATAGCAAGGGGAAATGGTCTTTCCGAGTGGAGTCATTTAGCTTTCGGTAGTCTATGCATACACGCCAACCAGTAACAGTACGAGAAGGGATTAATTCGTTCTTTTCATTCATGATCACCGTCATCCCACCCTTCTTTGGGACGACTTGGGTCGAGCTAACCCATGGTGAATCGGAAATAGGGTATATCACCTCGGCATCTAACAACTTAAGCACTTCCTTCTTAACAACCTCATGCATGTTCGGATTTAGGCGTCGTTGAGGTTGCACCACCGGCTTATAGTCATCTTCCATGAGTATCCGGTGGGTACAACAGGCGGGGCTTATGCCCTTAATATCCGAAAGTCGCCATGCAATGGCTTCCCTATTCTCTCACAACACCTCTAACAACCTACCCTTCTCTCCCTCCTCTAACTTAGATGAAATAATGACGGGAAAATCGGACCCCTCACCTAAAAACGCATACTCTAAGTGGGACGGGAGAACTTTAAGTTCTAGTGGGGCGGGTTTCTCTAAGGGTGTACTCTCACTCTCACTTTTGACCTCACTCAATTCTAGCACTTCGGGGACCCACTCGTTCTTTTCTACCTCCTCACTCTCACTCACAACCTCCTCTACCTTCTCAACTACCTCATCTAACTTACTCTCAACTAAATCGGCTCCACTAATATAGTCAAAGCAATGGTCGACACATGATAGGAAAGACTCTATGAAATAGACCAAATGACAAGGACTACTAAGATCATCGGAACCACTAGGATGTTCCATGGATCGTGCTATCTCGAAAGTAACTCTCTCCTCACCGACTTGGAGTGTGATTTTCCATGGAACGTGCAATCTCGAAAGCACATTACTTTCATTAGGGCCCCAACCGTTAAAACATAATGGCAATTGGTTGAGTCAACGATAACTTACGTACCTCAACCATAAAATAGATACCAACGGATAAGACTATTTATAATGTACCTCAAATAGATACCAAATAAATTTCATATGTGAATCATGCCCCTAGTAATTTATTTGATATTTGTCATCAGCAGCTATCTGGATGATCGGTGGTATCCGAGGAGGCAGCCTCCACCTGAGCCTCTTACTTTGGAGTCACTCTCTGGCTATGTGGATACCTATTCTATATCATGACTTTGCATACCCCTATTCTATCTATGCATAGGCGTTGATTATGAAATACATAATACCCTATTCTATATCGTTTAATAATGGATAATACCCTATTCTATATCCGTTGATTATGAAATACATAATGGCAACCGTTGGTGGTATAGAATTTTTCATTCTTTAGGATTATGGGTGAGCGTGCTATTAACTCAGGGTAATGATGTGTCGGTGGTATTGCAAAATACATTCTTATATCGTGTATAGTTTGTATTATTTATCGTTATTTATAGTTTAGTTTTATTTAGAATTACGTGCTATTGATCATATTTGCATTTTCCAGGTCTTGACACATAAAGTGGTCGAAAATGGAGTGGAACCGAGCTGAATTGCTGAAACATTAAGTTCTATAACAAATCTAAAAGAGTTAGAATAATTATTGAAGAGTTTAGGGATGTTAAAGCTGTGTTTTGGGCGCAAGAGTCTGTGAAAAAAATGCCCGTGGCGTCGCGCCACGGGCAGATGATCATGTAGTCGCGCAGCGCCAACCAGTAAACAAACAAAATCTGATTTTTGGGATGGTGGCGTCGTGCCACCAGGGCTGTCTTCACGCGCGACGGGGTCATATGGCGAATTTTATTTGCTGGTGCTAGGGTTTGGTATAAATACTTAAGAGTAATCATCATCATGAATAACTTACGAATCAAAGAAACCCTAGGCGAATTTCGGAGCAGATTTCGAGTATTTCGGAGTGCTTTAGCTTGCGGGAATCATTCGGTTGAAGCTTGGAGCGTAGGAACGAAGATTGTTCGGGTCTTATCTCCCGGTTTTCTTTATTTTTGTGTTTTAATACTTTTCCGATGAATTCTTGTTTTGAACTTGTTTCGTTTATTTTAGACATCATGTTTCTTGGCTAAAACATTCGTTACTACCTAGGTAAGATGATAGTTTAATCAAGTTTGGATTTTTAACGGTTTTTTATTGTTTGTTATGGATTGATCTTTAAAAGTAAATTATCCTAGAATATCTGATTTGGTGCATATGCCTATTTGATTTTGATTGTTGATTATTTGCTGTTTCACATAGATTTTGGTGAATGTCTTTCACATAATAAATTTGTGTTGATTATTCGATTCTTTGCGGGTTCGGGTGATCTTTGGGTAAATCGGCCGATAGCCTTAGAAACAGTAATTAAAATACAATTAGAACTAGGTATTCTGCTTAACTTTTCGCTGAGAGGCTCGAGTTAGTTATTAGGTCTCAGTGCAATATATAGCTAAGACACGTTTTGAGAGAAGTCGGTTTTAGTTCCCTAATTGCATTTGTGTCTAATAAATCAAGTTAGAATCTAGGATTGCCTTAGATTATCGCGCTGAGAGGTAGATAGTCGAATTAGGGCACTTTTAGAGTCGTTAGGGGACTGAGAGGAAGTCTAACAATCGGTGTTCACAACAACTTTGTAGGGTTTCCTAGGTTTCTTCCTGAGAAGGGTCAGGAGGTCTTAGCTTGAAATACCTTAGGGTTTAGTACTTAACGATCCCGATTCCATACTACAATAATGCCGTTAGAAATCCATTCATAGTTAACTGGATTCAAGCCTAGGTAGTCGTTAATCTCATCTGAATCAAACCTTAGTTTTTGTTCATGTCTTAGTCTAATTTCATTTTAATTTCAATTTTAGGATTTTAGTAAAACCCCCTTTAAAACACAACAATTGTTAAGTCGTGTCAGTGTCTAGTCTAAATAAAGTCGTTAACGTAATTAATTAGAGTCCTTGTGGGTTCGACATCCGGACTTGCTTTTCTTTGCTAGAGTCGACCGGTTCACTTGCCGGTGAGTAGTTTAGTCAAGTTAGAGAGTCTAGATTATTATTACTTGAGTCTGAGTTTAGGTTTATTTTAGTTTATTTATTTGAACTACTTATTCCACATCAAGAGGGTCTCTGTTGATCAAATCATGTATGACATTAAGCTGCTCACATTCACTTCGGTGTCTTAACATGGTAAATCAATGGTTGTCTTGTGAATAAACGGTGTAATACGCCGTTTAGACCGCTACAAAACGTCAATGGCATTTTCTCTTACCGGTGTTTGACCTTTTTGTTTGTTACCAGTGTCCCACTGATTTTCTTTATACTTCGAATAAACATCTCTCTATCCCTAAGTCCCTAACAAAAGTAAATAAATAAAATAATGAGCATAGTATAATGATATGAATCTAGATGGTTTTTGGGAAATCAGTTCCACATAGGTGAGTTGCAATATTACCTACTTCCTTTATCTTACTTTATTCTTTTACCGTTACGTTATTCAAATAAATGGCATTAATTAATGAATAATAGCATTATTTTTAGGAAAGAAATGAGATGTAAGTTTATCCACACACACAAAATGACTTTCACACCCCTAAGCTTGGATATGTGGGACCCACCACTCACCGGAATATACTTACCGGCCAACCTTTACCCGTCCCTTTTCCCGAAAACTATATATACTCCTCATAATTTCTTTGCCCTAACTCAGCCGCAACTACCCCTTTCCCCTTTCTCTCTCTCTCTACAAAACCCCCAATTCTTCATCAAACCCTAATTACTCCTTCAATTTCTGTTTCATCTTCCACAAATAGTCAAAATTCAGTCCTCTCTCTTGACTTTCCTAGATCGAACTTGAACTAATCGGAAGCATCCACGATGAATTTAATTTCGCGGTGGTGAATTCCATGGATGCGGTGGAGTTGCCGCTTCCAGCTGCTGTTGTTACAAAGATCATGAGATCGTCTGGTTGCAGTGGCGGTGGTGGAATTAGTCGTGTGGAGTTGTTAGGTAGCAAATCGGAGCGTGAAACTTCCAGTAGCTCATTTCATCCGGATAAAGGTGTTTGATTAGTTATATACTATGTGTATGTATAGATTTAGTGTATATAACACCTGTTTCTGTTCAGATTTTATCTTTATATGCTTAAAGTTGAGTAATTTTTGATCTTGCTGTCTAACCTAGGGCTTAAAGTTGAGTAATTTACTAGGGTTTCGTTTCGAACGTAACTGTACTTGTCGTGTCTGTTTGTATCGATTTAATTCCATATCGGTTTTGAAGTTTTAAAAGTCATTGAGAATATTTATATAACAGAGGCATGTCTAGAGTATAGGGTTGGGATATATTACATTGTGGTATTAGTTGTGTTGCATAAGTTGATGAGTGAGGGGAGCTTAGGTTATAATTTGAGAAGAGTTTTTGTGTACTTTCCGTTATAGGGTTTCAAGTCATGATTGTTAAATGAATTTGTTAAAGAAATTTAGAAGGGATTTTTGGTTGAGGTAACGATGTGGCAGAATGTATGGTAATAGGTTGTAAAGATATTCATCAGACTATAATGTTTGTGTTATGACTTGTAACGTTAGCTTCGGATTCACAGCAAATTGGCTGTTTAAAATTTTGATGATGGATTTTATTCTTTGCAGATGATAACTGTAATGTCAATGGTTCAAAACCAGGTTTTTGGAACAAGATGTCAGATGATGACTTGTACAGGCAAGGTGGTCAGTTGACCAGTCTTCGCAACGGAGAAGCATTTGTCGACCATGATATGGTCTCAGGGCAAGAGGCTAAGCAATCTCAGAGGAAAACAGGGAAATCGTCTAGAAGCAATGGCAATGGGTCTAGAAGATCACGAGTAGCACAGATGGAAGCTTCTTTGAACGTAACAGGAGTAGCCGATATGAGTGATCTGCCCAAAGAACTAGGATCTTATTCTGGAAAATACAATATTGCAGGTAAAACAGTAAGACCCTAAAAGCATCTTTCTTTCAAGTCATTAAAGCTGTATAATTTGTGACATGATCAAGTATAGTAATGGTCTGAATCTTATCATAAATAGTATAATGCGGGAGGTTATTGCTATATTGGTTATAGAATGCACAGATTGACTTGATATTAACTTGAATTTGCGAAATCATATTTGACTTATATTTACTATACAAAAAAAGCTATTTTTTTCGTTATTGTGCTAGGATCCTCATGCTGCGTGTGCATTACTTCTCATTATGCAATTAGTAACGTAGGTATTAAGAGATTTGACCATCCTACCACGGTATAAATGTGAATGTGACCACACAGGCGTTACCCTGTAAACTTTTTTCTCACGCCATAAAGGTTGATAATATTTAAACAACTAGGTTATAGCTGATGTTTTCATATAAAAATGGGCTTAGGTTATTTACTATTACTCTAATACTGTAACAACATCTCTTAATTTTTGCTGACTTTTTATGATTGCAGATAAAACACAGACGGCGAAACCTAAGACAGCTGTCTCTGGTAAGCGAAGTGAAAAAAGAAATGGAAAAATTCCAAAGAACAAATGTGATTCTTTTTCTGTTAAAGCCGGATTGTCAAGCTTCAGTTCAGCTGCTGGTGGAAATAACATACTTGGTATGTCTTTCTTTCGCAACAAGTTATTTAGTATTTTTACGTTGATTTGAACGTATTAACAAACTTCATTTAATGTTATTGGATTTATGGTACAGGAGTATATGGTTCTAAGCATGATATATGTGATCTTGTAAAACATGTGGAAGATGTGTCACTGAATGAGCTCCTTGATGGTAGTTACAAGTGTCCCAACTCCGTCAAAGTCAAAGAAAAGTCAACAGAAGCTTTGAATGGAAGCATTTTGCAATCAGTTAGAGAAGCATGCTCGGTTCTTCATCTCCAGAAGCTTTCTCAAACCCTAAAGGTGCCAGCCGCAGACACGACTTATGACTATAGTGCTTTGTCTTTCTTGCCAAACTCTAGCACAAATGATGAAAACAAAGGAGATGCAGCAGACCCATCTCCTTGTAATAAGGTTAGTTAATATTTTCGTATTAATATTACTCCTTTTTTTTAATAAGAACATGTCCACCAAACGGCTACTTATTATTTGGTTTACTTAAGGTGGAAAGTTCTTTCGCGGGTCCCACTGATCACCATGCAAATATACTTCAGTTTCCATTGTTTGAACCAAAGGATGTTTTGGACCGCTTAACTCTTCCTCCTCATAAGGATCTTGATCTTATGCTTCTTGACAGCACGAAGCCTGCTTCAACCTCAAAAGGTAACCTTTGTATACGTTTATAGTTTATCCATAATTTAATAAAGTATAATATATGTATAACATGTTATTAACGTTAATTTAACAACAGTACACAACGGAGGTAGCTTACCAACATTTCCTTGGTCACATGTTTCCGGAGGGCATTTTAAAACTAACCCCGATGTGGTTAAGTCCGTACCGAGTAAGAGTACTTGCCAAAGTCGATGGGTCAAAATCGGGAAGTCAACCACTTCTTTATGGGACACCGGCACTACTAGTTATCTTGCAGATTTTCAACACCTGACTTATAATCAAAGCCTAGTTCCGTTACAAAGTCAACCGCTAGGGTCAACCGAAAAAGAAAAACCTCCTCTGATATCTACTGTTAATCGAGAAGCAACACCTTCTGGGACCCGCACAACAGGTTCTAAAAATCCAGGTTAACTCTCTTCTTTGTCACTATTTTTTGTTTGTTTTTAGAGTAAAGTGCCATTTTCGTCCCTAAGGTTTGGCCTATTTGAGACTTTCATCCAAAGGTTTATTTTTCCGCATCTGGATCCAAAAGGTTT